>DVZL01007258.1:0-10849 GCA_018236625.1 Lasaia peninsularis
GACATATAACTTATAATTGAAAATGTTTTTTTTTAAATTTTATTCATTTTAAAAAGTACTGAACCAAAGTAATAAGATGAATCGCTTGAGATTATACTTTCCGTATTGTACTATTTTGTACATTCAATGGTTCTGTAAATCTGTATAAGACCACCTCTCGTGTAGGGCGTATTTTAAAAGTCAAGGATCATCAAAACCCAATGGGAAAGGAACAAAGACAAGCAAAATATTTGATAACAACCTTAAATTTTTATATATTTTACAATGTTTACATCTTCGCTTCGCATTTTCTTTTATATATTTTTAACCTTATCTGGGTCGGATCTCACCTCTACAACCCAGAAAACTAGGCTCAAACCCAATTAGGTCGAATTCGATGAATCCGGGTTTCTCCACGATATTTTCCTTCAAGAGCAATCTGAAAATATACATAAGTAAGAAAATCTTATAGGTTCATGGCGGGGTTCAAATTTGGACTACCCGACTGGAAGTCCGTACATTTGCAAAAAATAGTGTGTGGTTGTATATGTGTCACTCTTTCACACTAAAACTGCTGAACTGATTTTCAGTAATATAACTTATACATTACAATGACATATAGACTACTTTTATCGACAAAAGTTCATTAAGGCGAAGCGATGGGCGAAAATATTCACATTAAGAATGCAGGGAGATCAATGCGACGTTAGAACTGTAATATATTAAACTCTGGCAACATTTAACTGCACGGGTCACGTAGTACGTGTAAATCCCATATGTTCACGCACGTGACGAATATCGAGCTGGAGCGGGTGCAGTGCATTCTCCAGCAGAATTTATTACAGCCATAAAGGAGGTAGGGAGATATTACAGTTTAATTGAATGATATCTATCATTATCATGCTTCTCAACCCAAGAGCTTCGGTGATCTAATGATTACTGCTACAAATTTCCATTCGAGTCTAAGTTTATATAGCTTATGTTCATCATCGCCCGCGTGAATTATCTAGGCACAGATTTTTTTTCGACTTATAATACTTGTTGCGAAATATATATATTTTTTTAATGTAGTCAGTTAAAAAGTAGCTTATGTGTTTTTCTGACAATATGTGAGCTATAATATTGTAAAGTTGCATTAAAATCTATTATTAACAGTTTTTATGTGAAAGATAACAAAAATCCATTCACCCATCCATACACACAAACTAATAATATCCGTAGGATTTGAGTGTTCTTATAGTAAAAGAAAAGCTCGAGAAGAATCCCGGATTCGTGTATTATTCGCATCTATACAAATAAATGAAATTGTGAGTTTCGCATGTAATATCAAAATAATCGCTTTTTACTTAAAGAATATATATTATGTTTACAAGGTACATATACCAAAATAAGATTTTTTAGAAATGTTGTACGTCTGTCTGTCTGTGTGTCTGTTTGTACGCGCAAATTCCTGCAACGGCTGGAGCAATTTTGACGGAAATTTCACTGACAGACAGCTAATTTAATAAGGAATGCCTCGGCTACTTTTATTTTAGAATTTTGTTTGAGAAAATTGTAAAATAAAACAATTAAATAAAAACGCGGACGAAGTCGCGGGCACAGCTAGTAAGTATATAAATTTAAGCAAGTTAACAGTGAAATTAAAATCGTCATAAAATCAAATGGGTTCATTTCTCAGTTACAATTGCGGCTCAGCGAACAATTTATCAAAATGAATCCAATTAAACTTGTACAATTATTAAACTGGAAAATGCATCCAATTAAAACGGTAATGATTTAAATCTATAGAGCGGCGTCGGCGGTGAACGAAATCAATTGAAACTTAGATTTTTAAATTGCAACCGAGCTTATAGGTGGAAAAGGTGCTAACAATTTAATATACTAATTATATTATTGTGGAAATAATACATTTTGAGTAATGTATATTTTTGTATCATATTTTGTGCAGATTTCATACATCTCTTAACATATTTTTTAAATAATATCTAATTTTTACTTTTACAAATTTTTATTTAAAATACTACCGGCCACATTTTGATTAGCAACCTGGTAGATATAATATAGTCTTCTTATCTTAAATATAAGAAGTAAATGTGGTTTTTAGCGTGTACTCAATAACTACACAATTTGGCCAATCACTACGTAGCATAAAAGAAAGTCACTTTTTCTTTCCCTATATCCCTATGTATGCTTAATTCTTTAAAACGACGCAACGGATATTGATGCGGTTTTCTTAAATAGATAGTGTGAATCAAGAAGAAGGTTTTTATGTATATAACATATAGTATACCCGTGCGAAGCCGGGGCAGGTCGCTAGTCGATTATAATTTAAAGAATTCCCTGTTTTAAATATACTTTCAGAGATTAGAGGGAAATAACAGACAGAGCGACCAAAATTCTAAAAAAAACTATTATTTTGGTATCGTACCTTTTGAATATAGGTACAAATGTATTTAGTAAAAAGCGGTTATATTAATATTACATACAGACACTGTAATTTTATTTATTTAGATTCCTGTGTAAACTATATCACATGTTTCCCTGGCAAGGTAGCTCGTGGTGGACCGTTGATGGTAGAGTTCTGTGAAGCAGCCGGTCTGAGTAAGAAACCACTGCCTTACCTATGTTAGGTATAATGTTAAAACCCCTAACACAAGAAAGTGACAAATAATAAAATAGATTGTATGTATAGGTCAAAGTCTCTAAACCATAATTAGAGTCTCTAAGATTGCACAAAAAAAATGCTAAAGATTGCATGCTAACAACAGAATTTACAATGCACTAGAGAAGCAAATACAAATATTCGCTCCATTGAACACAGTGTACATCGAAACTAACTTAACACTGTTAATGTGTCGGGGTTCGGAGTAAACTAGTTTCAGATTATGGGCCAGTGCGGCCAGCGGTCAAAGTTTCCGAAACTTTAGCAAATGGCCTATTGTTGATCATTCTGTATTGTTAAAGGGTTAACTAATTCTATGTGAAAACGGTTACTTAGGAAAATCTGTTGAGATACTTCTTTTAATTTTCACAAGTTCTTCATTTATGGTTGGGGAGCCCAGTGAGCTTAACTTGTTGTCACTCGAGCGTCATGAATTCTATTTATAGTGATGAAGACCGTCTTAAAGCTAAAAATAAAATAACCGACACTTGATTCTACGCGAGCTCCTCATGCAACACAAACTAATAGGACCCCGATGATCTAAAAATGTCTACAACCAGCTAGTTTGTCACAAAGGCTGATTAACATAGATGATTCATTTTAGGAAATTTTCTGATCAAAAATTTGATCACAACGAAATGAATGACCTTTTCATCGTTTTATATTTTTAGATTATTTAATTATATACTTATTGGCATGTAGATGAAGTCTTTGGTTGATCCAAGGTCAAGCGGTACTTCAGCTCGAAACAGTCGCCACACCAGCACCAGTTCGGTTTTGTATGGAGTACTGCTGCCTGCTTTAGGATGAATCAGCCAAATACCAACTGGCTACTTTGGGTTCGGTGGAAAAACGGGCTAAGGAACTTATTGGTGACCTCGCTGTGACCAACACTAAACTGCAGAGCCTTGAACATCGGCTCGTTTGTCGGTTTTCTACAGAATACATTTCGGTGAGTGTGCGAAAGAATTGAACGATCTAATTCATCCAGCCATTCCATCATCGAGAAACAAGGCGCGGGCGGTCGCTCCACACTTAAGTCGTAAATATACCATTTATTTGCACGAAGCGATTTGACTCTTTTTTTATGCGAACAGCTAAGGAATTCGCTGCCTGCGAGTGTATTCCCTGAACAATATAACTTATGCGGACCTGCCTAGATATGACAGCAGTACTCCATGACTTAAACTGTGCTTGATAAAAAGATAACAGCTGTCCATGAGTGAAGTACCGCCTAAACTTAAAAGATTCCTCAACTTTTTTGTTTTTACTTTAGACTCAATAATATAAAAGTAGTAGATATGTCCAGGCCGAAAATTTGGAGTTTATCGCAAATATGTAAGGAAATTTTACTGTGACGCAAACAAGTAAATCCATTGTATACAGAGGTCGGTATAATTAGTTAGATGGTCAGCGCGATCAGCAGTCAAAGTTTACTAAACTTTACAAATACCCCTTAGTTAATCATTTTATATTATTAACTTAAAGGATTAGATATACTAGTCGATACGTCGCATAAGTCTGAAAATATCTGTTCTTTTTAATTGTATTAAAATTATTAACAATATTTTAACATAATGAATTTTTAACAGACTCAGATTAGAAGTATTGTTTTTATGGTAAGAGACAATCATGGTATAAACACAACTACAAATAGGTACAACTAGCTTTTGCACGCAGTTTTACTGGTGTTAACTTTGGGGCAGCACGCGGAGAGTTTCACACAAATTATCAACCCCTATTTTAGGAGCTGGGGGCTATTCATGAACAACATAAGGCAGGCATTTTTTTTGTTAGTAACAAAGATTTTTTGGCTTTCTACTATGAATACTGTGAAAAGTCCCATATAAAATTTCACACCCTCTTTTATTTTTATTGGGTTGGGCAGATTTCCAAAACAAATGAAGCGCGATGTTTTCGTTGTTGTTGTTGTTGTTGTTGTTACTTACGAATAGTCAGAAAGTTTTTGCTTCTACCTTAAGAATTACAAAATTCACCATTATAAATTCACCATATACATGAAAACTTATCTTGATACCAAGTTCCGTGAGGGATAGAGTGTCGTAGCCTATCCTAAGCCTATCGCCACTTCGGGCACAATCCAATCCCGGGCAATGTAATGCTCACTCAGAAAATCTGAAAAACATTTAAGAAAAGTTACTCGACCTAAGAATTGAACCTGCGCCCCATGCCGCTCACGGCTTTAACAGCCGACAGCCGTACCGAGGCGATCAATGTAATATAATAATCTAATAAAAATAGCAATAAACAAGATAAGTAAATAAAAATGATCGTTCCAGTGAACACAGAGTACATTGAAACTAACTTATTGTAATATTTTCAGTCTAAACTAGTTTTATATTATAGGTCAGTGCGACCAGCAGTCAAAGTTTCCGGAACTTTCGCGAATGCCCCATTGTTGATCATTTTATATTGTTGAAGGGTTAACATATTCAATTTGAAAACTAGTTTTATATCTTCTATTAGAGCTAGGTTGCTGACGGGTTTTTAAATAAAATAGTTCGCCTGAATTTTAATCGAATTGCTTGTAACAGGCAAGTTTTCCATTAAACAGTGACCAAACGTTGGGTTTGCACGATTTTTTTTTGCTATTGTGTTCCACTAACTAACAGTAGAAGGATATGGTTTTCAATTAACGTACGCAACAGGCTTAACAATCTAGGCTTCAGTGGGCAACGCACTAAATAAATCACTAAATAATGAAATAAGCAGTAAATAAAAGGAACAAAATTTTTCTCGGAACCAATGCCCTCGAAGTAACTCTTCGACACTAACCATCTGGCCAATACTGTCATAAATTCATTCAATGAATTCTGCTCCCTACAACATCGATTCAATAGCCAAATACGTACTTTTTAATACCCGTTAATTTGTTAAATTTGGTTTAAACTTACTATATTAAAAGTTATAGATGTATGATTCATTTAAGTTACATAGCTAGTAGTCAAAAGCAAAGTCATTCATATATTCGGGGAACCCCCTATATTATTATTAACCCACAAATTAGAGAGAAATCCTGTCTAACTTCCACAAATGTAGATAGAACAGGTGTTTGAATGGCTTTCATTATATTAACGTATACATAATTTATCTGTAGAACAGCTACGAGCGCTACGACAGCTACGAATATATAAGCTACAGATTGAATACCCTCAGCTACAATAAGTTTATGAATTGAACACGGCTACGAACGTCTACGAATTGAATACGTAATACTATATTGTGAAATATACACTAACTAACTTCGTTTTAGTTTCAATTCAATAATACAATTTCATACATTTTATTTAAATGACGTTTGCTGAATTTCATCTGAATTAAATTCAATTAATTTATTTGTTTTATCTAAAATTAATAGCATGATGCTAAATAACTTACAAGTTTTAAGAAGAATTTGGTTTAAACAAATGTTGTCTCGCTCATATACCCCAAAGCATCCACCCCAAAGACCATGCACCCAAATGCACCCACAATTAGCCGACGATAAAATTTTATGTAATTAAAAATATTAGTTTTAATTAAACCACATTTGTTGTTCCAATAGTAAAAGAAATGACGTGAAAACAATAAAAATATTGTAACGATAAAATTTTAAAATAGACTAATCTTAGTATAGTCTAACAGCATAAGTCACACTGACATTTCTTTAACTTTTCGCGGAAAATTGGTGGCCCATCTGACAGTAATACGGATCTATGGCAACGAATACAAGTTTTCAGGCTACCTATGAGTGTGGAACATGACAATAACTAACAATGACTACGACGAGAAGTACATGCAAGCTGGTAATATCAACACCAATCATTAATAAATCAATTTTTTCGGTATATATCTATAGATCTTATGCTTTGAAATAAATAAATTTGTGTATTTTTTGTTCACATATTACATACGTATGTGTGTTTTTCCAGTGGAAGTGTTATATATATGTACGTACATATACACATTTATACACTGGAAAAACAGAATCAGAAAACGAAAGGGATTTTCGATATTTCTGATCAGATTTCTCCGCCGTGAACTAGAAAACTGATTATTGTACCTTCGCTACGACATTTTTACGTTCCGGGAAAACTTAATATGTTGACACCTGGCACGCCAATGTTCGTTTTATTGGCGAATTTTATGGAGGGTCAATTACGTAACTAACTATTGAAAATGATATATTAATACGGGAGAATTGAAATAAAAACTTTCTAGATTTTATGCTCTGTCTTTGGCGCTTGATGGAATTTTAAGCTTTGAGTATTTGGGTGTTTGTCTTTATAATATTTCACCACATTGGGGGGAATATTAAAAGCACATTCCTTACAGCAGGCCTTCGTCAGTAGAGCATTATGTATGCAAAATTTCAAGTTTCTAGGCCAAACAGCCTATGCGTTGTATAGTGAATTACTTTTTAATAATATATATTACTAGCTATCACGGCGAACTTTGTACCCCCAGTACTTGTTAAAAAAAACTATTTTTCGACTTACCCTATATGCAAAAAAAAATTCACGGGATCGGAACGGAAAAGTATTTTAGACCCGTCTGCTACTTTTAAGCTTTTCTAGCCTTCTAAGCCTAATCGGTTCAGTCATTCTGGAGTAATAACAGTCTTTTATACATACAGATTTGTGATATCTATTTATTTCTATTAGGCAACAGTTTCTCGTGTTATTTCCCAGTAACATTGTAAAATGTAGATAAAACTATCCACACTTGTAGTTTTTCACATATATATTTACAATATACCTAATTGAATTTAAAAGGTAAATAATTGAAATATTTAAACGTATAGTTTAATTTATCATCATATACATTAATTATATTAATATTAAATTACATATTATGTACCACATATAAATATGATAGAAAACGATCTATTGTTATATTTTATGTTTATACCTATGAAGTAAACAAATGACGCATATTATATTTTTGTATTATACATCATCATTTTTGTATTATATTCATCACATAAATGTCTGTCCCCGACGGGAATCGAACTCGAGCCTCACGGTTAGTCGTGTACGCTAGCCACTCGGCCAACGAGGCAGTCAAATAAAATTGTGAAAGTACATGTGTTTCCATTAAAAACTTATTATACACTTCATATTCAGATGGAAGGAGTCACAAATATTTCCTTTTGAGTATCGAATCTGAGACCTTTAAGCTAACCACTAGACTAAGTCGGCGCTTAAAGTAAATACTTTCTATATTCGATCTCAACTGAATAAGAAAAAACATGTGGAACAACATAGGTGCAAAGTAATAAAAATTCCACGGAGAAAAACTAATCTTTATTTAATGGCGCCATCTGTACAAATACAAGCGAAATGAGAGCAAATTTTCGACATTCTTAATGGTATTACAGATCATAAACTGGAAAACTGATTACACCAACAATGCGACATCTTTGTGGGGAGGAGTAAATCGCAACAACTACAAATATACTCGTATTTGTGTTAAGGATTCAATACTGCTACTTTCTAAGCCTATGTATTGAATACAAATATACAAAAAACGCTTAAGAATCATGTTTAGTATTTAACATCGTCGGCTCTTGGTGAAACTTCATATCTATGTTTTTTATGGAAAATGATGGTGTAAAAAGTTAAACCAGTAGATTATTAATTAATTGTACGTAATAAAGTGTAATATGTTGAATATAAAAACATACGAACATCAAACACATATAGTATATCTCTATACATACAAACAACTGAAAAAACACAATAAAAAGTATAAAAATTAATTGTGAATCTATTTTAAGGTTTGTTAGAAACACGTTTACCCTTCCTTTGAAGTCTTAGTTGTACATACATGTAAAACTACGGTGAAACGTAGAATTCGACATATTTATGACAAGGGGAAAATCAATATGCTGACACCTTACGCAATTGCGAGACTGGTTTTATTATTAGACATCACGGGGGCCTATCTTTTCACCTTATCTTTCCGTACGAATGAAAATACAGACTGATTACTCGTTTTCCGTGACATTCGTCGTACTTTTTTATTGAAAAAGTGTCTAACAACCACCTTTTCTATATGTGGGTGATCACCGTCAAGATGCAACGGAAGCCTTGACTTTCTCCGGATCATAAAACCGTCATGACAAATCTAGTGTGTAAAATGTACAAGATGGCCTCTCTGGTCAAGTGGAGTCCGTGTCTGACTTTAACGCACGAGTCCTGGGTTCGATTCCCAGATAGGGCAAAATTGTTTTTTTTCTCAGTTTATCCGAAAAACATAGTGGCTCGCGAGATAAGATTTGTGCTACGTTTCGGGGATATAGGCGTGAAAATGTAATATGGTTGCATTTAATAAACAAACACATATATATATTCCAACATTTTTTTAAAACGTCTAAAATTTTTTTGGAAATGACAGTCCATATTGAATTTAGAGTGACGTCATGTTGTTATTGTATCCTTTTCAATATTACATTTTTGCGAGCGGTTTAGACTTAATTCACACTAATGAACACACACACACATTTTGACGAGAGACCTAAAAAACACTTTTATATATTTTTTCGTTCAAAAAGTGAGCATTTTTTTTCAATTCTCCAACTTTTTTATAGCATTTGAAGATTGTTTATCTCTTATTCGACTATAGACACCAAAATTGTTAATGGCGTGTTACAAAACTGAGACTAGGATTTTAAGCGTGGCAAACGGTAGGTCCGTTTGAAACACAACCCAACTGAGACGTACGTTTTTGATGCAATCCGGAAGAGTTATCACTAATCTACAATAATTCAAATTTAATTAAAAAAAATAGAGCCTCTGTGGTTAGCGCTCCATTATGGTAGTCCGGGTTCGAAGCTGGCCAATTCGTTTTTTATACATAACACATACTCTGAGTACTATTACAGTGAAAGAAAACATTACGAGAACAACCGGACTGTTTTCCCTTCTGGATTGCAAGAGTCAGATGATAGTCACTCTGTATAAAAACTGCAAACATTTTTAAATCTCCCAAATTAGGTACCCGACTCCGATATCATCTAATGTGATCTAATGTGACAAGGCGATAGCGAAATGGATTTTAATTTTAAGTATTGTAAAACAATCTAATATTTAAAGCAGTTTAAATATATTAAATGCTAAACAAAACGAAACATTACCAACATATGTTTTAATATAACTTCTATCCTTGACATTTTTATGTCAGTCGCGTGTCACAGACCGTTTAGTGTCAAATGACATGTTGAACTTTTCTAAGTTATAAAAATGTCATAGAGGTGATACAGGTATAATAAGAGAAAGGACATCATGTAAAGAGTTAAATAATATATACAATATTTTTCTTCACCGTGAGAGCCCTGAGACCTGAGCCCTGTACATAAGTTATAAAAACTCATTGGTACATGGCTGGGTTCGAACCTGAATTACCAAAAAGGAAGTCCGAAGTACATACCACTAGGTCTCTGAGAAAGATACTTGTGCGACTTATTCAAATAAAAAAATGTTTTAGATTTATTATCATAATTTTACAAGTTACTGGACTGGAACAAAAATCTAGCAGTATCAATATTATGTCATCTAAATTAACAAATATTAAGGATTAAGAGCATGAGAAATATCGATAAGATAAGAAATGGTTTTAAGCTCAAAACTACTTTCGTATTTTCATTAGAAATGAGACCATCCATAGAGCATCTAATTCAAGACAAGAAAGAAATATTAAAATTGGAGTATCTGTAGATATTTCTCAGATCAATCAATCGGTTCTCTAAAGGTTTAAAACATTGATTAAAATTGAGTGAGAAAGTAAAATTAAAATATAGTATATACAATTTTATTTAGTGATGAGCTAAATTGGTCTTGGTTTTGGTCTTGAAGCCTTCCTACTGTTCTTACTTTTTCACAAAAAACGAAGACAACAATAATAAAACCAAGACCAAAACTATTATGATACATACAAGCTGTGCCCGCGGCTCCGTCCCCGTTTTTATCTAATTATTTAATTTTATACATTTCTAAAATAAAAGTAGCCGAGGTCATTACTTATTACATTAGCTGTTTGCCAGTGAAAGTTCCGTCAAAATCAGTCCAGCCGTTTCAGAGATTAGCGGGTACAAACAGACAGACAGACGAACAAAATTCTAAAAAAATACTATTTTTTTTATGATAATGGAAGGCAAACAAGCAGACGGATTTCCTGATGGTAAGAAATACACGTCGCCTATAGACA
>DVZL01007259.1:0-10849 GCA_018236625.1 Lasaia peninsularis
TATATTAAATAGTAAAGGTGACACCGGATCGCCTTGCGCTAAACCCTTTCTAGCCTATCTCGTATAGTAATCATCCATATTGTCATCCATATTGATAAAATATTATTATGAATTAATACAATACGTATGAAAAAATGTGCGAATTCATGATGAAAGTACGAATGCATTCGAAAATAATTTAATGTTTTAGATGATAATCACTATCTGCAAATGTTGCTAACTACTAAGAATATTATCTATTAAAATCTATATGTTTTATTTATATCTAGACAAGGCTTCGATGGCCTAGTGGTACGCGCTTCGGATTTATTTTTCGGTAGTCCAGGTTCAAATGAATCAAAGAAAAGCCCCGCTATGCACTAATGAGTTTTTTGTAACTTATGTACATTTTCGGAGTGCTCTAACGTAGAAGGGAAACATCGTGAGACGAACATCGCTTTGCGTTAAAACTGGTATCCTAGTCAAATCCCCTAAATTAGGAAGCCGACCCCGATATTATCTGATATGATACGGGATAACACGAAGAAGACGTTCACGTTTTACTAATACTGGTGCCTACCAAACGTTTATTTTAATTGTCAGTTGTAGCGAAGTCACAATTTTTCTCGATAGTACATCTAGTTTCAACATAAACAGGCATCAGACAGCAATAGTGTTAATTAAAACGTAGGATGTGTACCTTCAAAACTAATTAGTTACTCAAAAATAAAAGATGGTGCTAGTAGTAGATTGAACAATTTGGGTTTAAGTGTAGTTTATTATTTATATTTATTAATTGGAATCTGATATCATTTAAACTATTATTCGTAGATACGATCGAACTTCAATGTTTAATATTTTCAAAAAACATTTTATCTGCCCTTAAGGCGGCATATTTTCCCGCTGTACTGAACGAAAATGTTACTTTTTGACTCTGTTGGGCACGAAAATAGCATACACTCCTTAGAAATTGAATAATGTAGCCTCACATCACTTATTGTAAACAAGACTCTTCCTATTTCCCGCCCTAGGAATGTTATATAGTATTACCAGTATATTATGCGTTACAATAACCCGAAAGATGCTATTCATGTATGACAAGCAACTGGTCCCTACACTGGAAATCCTACTTATGTGGAACAGTAGAAGTGTTTTATGAAATTACCTACACGATTTAACTATAAACCTGACTAGTAAAAATAATAATAATTTTATGTAGTTCACCAAACTACACATAGAAAATAAGAGAATAAATTTTATTTAGAACATTACAAGTTTGTAAGACAATACAGTTTTTACATAAATTACATTGCAACCGCAAAAGTTGTGGAACTGTGTCGTAATTTGACTGTATGTAGTATTGATATTGTAGTGTATAAAACGATCTTGAAATTCAGGACTCGCAGTGACTCTAGTAGAGTCACTATACAGTTTGTGATAGCGTAAAATATACATATAGTGATCGCTTTTCCAAGTTATTTGATTACGATAACTTTCACGGTATCGAGCGGTATCGTCGGCAAACACAACTATCTTAAGAATCTATCGACCGGTTACCTTCAAACTGTCATATCGTTGTATTACTCACGACAGTTTGCGATTTAAATGTAAAAAAAATCGTTAACTAATGTAGATATAAATATATATACAATTGACCTTTAAATACAAAAACAAAAATACATAAAAAATAAATAAATAAAATTCTAAATAAATATATATTTTTTCATTTTTGTATTAAAACTTGTAAATGTTTTTTTAATATTGTGACTTAATAGATAAGACTAAGATTAATACAGCTAAACCTCTTTAAGGCTGAACAATCTATATAAGTGCTGATATATGTATATTAAACAAGTATTGTGTAATAAAGGATGACTGTGTGTATTTTTTGTGTGTAAAATTTGACTTGTGAACAGTGTTCGTTGTTCGAGAACCGAGGCTTTGAAATTATGGATCTAAGTCAGGTATTGTAAACGTTTTTTCCCTAGATAATAAAATAAACTACTTTTGAATCACAATCGATAGAATTTGCAAAGTGTTGCAGAAATTCAAATTAAAAAATGTATGTATATTACTTTAAACTCCCGCTAAAACAGTAGTGTAGTGCGACTTGATTAAGCAAGACACAAAATTCACTCTCAATGCAAGTTTTGCTTCGCAACCGAAGCATCTTCAGGAGAATTAAAATAATGATATGAACTTTAATAATTTATAATATTTTTTTAGTTTATGCATTCTATAAGTTCAGATTAACTAATAGACATAACTAGGCGATAGACCGACTTTGTGTAAAAAAAATATTTTTATGCTGCTATATAACTGTGCTTCGTCGGCGATTTTTTTAAACTATTTTATAAAAAAAAATTCTCAAGTATAATTCCAAAATAAAAAAAGCCTAAGCCGTTTCTTATTTCTTTAGCTGTTCTATCGTCGAATAGCGGTCTAGCCGTTTCAGAGATTAGCGGGTATAAACAGACAGGCAGATAAAATTTCTAAAAAATACTATTTTGGTATAAGTATGTACTACAATAGTAATTAGTCTCCATTTTTAAGGCTTCATACTCCTGAACTGTCTATCTGTCACCGGGCTCTATCTCAGGAACTATAATAGCTAGACAGTAGAAATTTTCAAATATGCAGCAGCAACAGAAATACACCACGTATTTCTGTTGCTGCTATAAATACTATTTTTTTAAGATATTGGACGGCAAAAAAGCAGACGTAAGAAATACACGTCGCCTATAGACACCAAAGGCGGAAATGGTGCGTTGCCAACCTGAGGCTGGGATGGTAAGCCTCTTGCTTGCTGGTAAAAAAAAATAGTAAAATATTTTTTGTGTCCTTCATATTGTTGGTTTGGGTGGGGTACTATTAGAAAAACTAGCTCACGCATACATTTCGAAAGTAGGGTTTACTAACGAGTATGAGCCTACATAACTCAAATAAAATAAATATCGCCACGCCTATATCCCCGAAAGGACAGGTAGAGGTACTTGTTAATGCCCACCAACATGCTTAAATCCAATCTGAGTCAATGTTATGTTTTTTCAGATAAACTGAATAACAAATTGAATCCCCGGGAATTGAGCCCGGTATCTCGTGCGTCAATGTCGAAGGCCGATTATGCTAGACCACAGAGGCGATTTTATTACACAACTCAATTTTTAACAATATTTGACAATATTGTGGATTGAGTTCTTTCTGATTTACTACATCCAATTATCAGCATATTATAAAAAAATATTACCTTAAAGGTATTATGATCATAAGAATGGCTTTTTCATGTACATGCCATCCAAACATAAACGAACACGTCGCACATACTACGAGACACCTAAAAAAATAAAACTATTTATAGTAAGACCATAAAAAAGGAACTATCTGGAGATAACACTCCTGACAAAGATTTGTTCCCAATATTGAACATCTATCTCCATCTCATAGGGCCAACTTTCCCACTCTCATTGGGCTGGCTTGTTTTGACTACATTAACTCCTCATAACTCACATATAGAGGTTGAACATTCTAGAATAGGTTAACAGTACCATATATTGGGGTAGATTTAGCTTTATGAGTACGACATTAATATTACATTGAATTTGACATTATTATTATTAATCAAAAATCTACACGAATATAATAAAAATAATCAAAACATTACGTATCAATTAACATAACTTGTCTGGATCGGTACTACTTTATGTAGTATTGCTACCATAAGGAGTGTTTACATTAATTAACGTATGGCCTACTGAAGTTTGCCGGTAGATTTGCTTATTAGTTAGGCCTAATATATAGGTACTAAAGGCATCCCAAATCTCTGATGACCAGGAGAGCCGTGTGGTTGTTCACTATCTTACCACAAAATAATGGTCATAGATAGCAGGCATTACTTTGCAATTATCCATATTGAAAAAAAAAATGTTTTTGCAATTTCCCGCCAAAAACAGTAGTAGTGTAAACAGTACACAGTCTCGTACATTTACAAATACCGTTTTTCTTTATCTAGTCGCTCTATACTACTGTTTTCGGCGGGAGTTTACAAAATAAAACGAGCACTTCTGGTTTTACCTCACAAAACTCATATTTCTATATCTCCTGTCAGCACCTAGACACCATAATTTAACCAACGCGGGAACCATAGACACTACTGTCAATATGAAGGTTATTTTTGGTGTTATAGATGGCAGCACTGCATGGTCGAATTCTTGTACCAACCCTCCGGTCATTGACGCGGAACTCGTTGATACTGGCATTTCAAGTTTTACATCTGAAATATTAATTATTATTATTATATACGCTGTCATTATATTATACTAGCTGTTCCGGCGAATTTCTTGCCACCAGCCCCGAGTAATTTTGTACGATTTTTTTAATCATTTTCACAGTTTTAATGATTATGCACCGCCCGCAGCTTCGCCCGCATAAATTATCTTAATAAAACAGATAACTTTCAAAGAGCAGGAAATTTTCCGACTTATTGCGTAAAAATACCCTTTTTGAATGTAGTTAGTTAAAAAGTAGCCTATGTTCTTTCTCAAGGTTGTTCTATCCCTATATCAACTTTCATCAAAATCTTTTCAGAGGTTTAGGCTAGAAAGTTGGGCTTTCGCATTTATAATATTGGTACAAATTAAAGATAAAGTTAGTACCTATATTCAATTACTAACTAGAAACAATTTTATCTTGCTAACAATGTAGCATTAATATCCAGGTCTCACATATGTAGCGCACTGATTACATTTTTGGTGTTTACAATCAATGTGTTTTTGCGCTATTTACGGTTTGCTGGTTTTATTTCGAATACTATAAGAAAAAAGAGCCTCTGTGACCTAGTAGGACTCGGACTTCAAACTTTGAAAAAACTTCGGTTTGAACACGCCCTATACCAATGAGTTTTTTGGACTTATGTGCGTTTTCTGAGAGTTCGTCAAAATCTAGATTAGTTAGTTAGTGGATAATAAGGCTATGACTAAAAAAGCGCAAAACTGCACATGGAATATATAAAACTAAAAAAACTAAATAGGTTCATACATAAACGTAACATACAATATCGGTAATTGTCACGAAAAATCTTGTTACGGTTTTTTCGATCTCACTCCCATCTGGCGTGCGTGTATGCGAGATAAAGTACTTCGTTTCAAAAATAAACTTAACAATAAACGCTAATTCATGACTTTAGGAATTAGCGTTACTTACACAAGTGCTGTAAAACTTTATCAGCTATATTATATAGAGCCCAAAAATTCGGAGCCCAGTACGCGTGACATAATCCTCTTTTAAATGGAAAGAGTCTAGAAAAAAGCTGAAATCATGTAAAATTATTATTATGTTAATAAAAATTGAATTCAATTTAATGAAAATATTTTTAATGGCAAATTTTCAACACACATATTCTGCAAATAAATCATTTTAATTTTATTGCAAATCGCTTACTTTGAGGTTAGATCAATTTGTGTAAAATATTTGACCCAGTAGGAATTAGGTTGACATTCTACGTGCAAATTACTTACTTATGTGTTATCCAAGGGTGGTGTCAAAAGTCTCCGAAACTGGTGTGTTTGTATGAAAAAAGTAATTAATGTGGCAGAAACTACGAATCATGACCCTTGTGACTCAATAGTCTCTAAGCATCCTAAAAGACACTTGGTGTGAAAATATTACTAAGATAGTAATACTAGATTGGTGTTATCCTTATCAGAAAAATGTAACATACCTGAGGTAATTGATTAAGGAATGGTCCGAATGAGCAGGCAAATATTCCAACAACAATGATACCAAGCTTCATTAAATTTTTTATTGAAAATGAATACCAGGCTGTGTGTATACCATCGGGTGATGAAACTGTGAAGCAGTAGGCTCTAAATAAGTACACTATGTACACTGGCGCTATGTACAAGTATATGTGTTTTAGATTTAATAATATTGTAAACCATACTGCAGCTAAAATAAATTTACCCTGTAAGAATGAAAATCACAATTAAAGTATTTAAATTCAGTAAAACTACAAAAAACCAATATGAAGTTCATTATGTTGTTTAGATAAATATTTTCTTTGTTTCACAAAATTCTGAACAATTCGCTACTTCACCAGGTAAGCTTCAAATTTAATTTCTGACCAACTTTTAAATTAATTGATTTCTGTATGATGTGGCAAACTTCTACTGATATTTAAAACCAAAATTAGTCCAGACGTTTATAATAAAAAATTAACAATTAAATTTGTAATTAAAAAATTTTATTCTACACCTTTCAAATAGATCCCCGGCTAGGGATATGGCACACCAGTAATTTTTAAAATATAGCAGTACTATATTTTAAAAATTACTACACAAGTAATCATTTTGATAATTATTTGTTTATAATATTTTACCTCTTTTAAGTGTTTTATTTTTCTCAAATTTATAACTAGTTTCATAATTATAATCGCCCCTGCAAATCTATAGATAGTATAAAGCAAAGTCGCTTTCCGCGTCTGTATGTGTCTATATATGCTTATATCTTTAAAACTACGCAACGGATTTTGATGCGGTTTCTTTAAATAGGTAGAGTGATTCAAGAGGAAGGTTTATATGTATAATAACATGCTTCATATATTAGAGAACCACTGATAATTTCAAGATTTCTAATGCGATGTCGTAAACATATTTTTTTGCGCTTAAATTGCAAACGCTGGCTGAACTCTACGAGAGAGATCATAATAATGTACTAAGTATTGTTTACCTTAAAAAGGTGTACAAAAAAGTTCGCGATGGTATATGTTTATCTCTTAGGGTTAACTTATCCTTTACTTTTTACGAAAAATAAGGGCTTGTTTACGAAGCTTTAATCCTTATCTAATTAAGTATCTTAAATAAATTTTACATTTAACCCTTAACCACCTACCAGCGGTCTCAGGGACCGCAACGGTTTTTCAAATTCAAATATATCTATGTGTGAGTGACGTGCTTTTTAGCACGTTCATGTACCTTTTCTGTACACCCATCCGTATCGCGCTGGTGCTCGGCGAGTGCGTTACATACGCACGCGTTTGGCCAAGGTAAGTAAAAATATTTCGCCAGCGGTCTCCGTGACCGCACCTAGGTGGTTGTGTAACTTTTTGTGTTTATTTATTTTTACTTATTTTAGTATCAAAATGAACAAAAATGACGAAAACATTGAAAGATGGCCTCGGCAAGAGATCTCCGATGAAGATGATATTTGTGGCGAGAATTGCAGCGACGGTGAACCTGATGTAAATATCGATCTGAAGGATGCAAATCTGAGTCTGAAATTGAGGGTGACAACGAACAAAACAATTTCACAATATTTTTTTACATGTGTGATCCTATAAAGAAACGGAAAACAACTTACCTATGTTTTATGTGTAAAGTACTAACTACCAATTTGCTTGAAATACTCGAAAAATGTGCCGTTACTCCGCAAAAATATCGAAAAGTTTAGGCATTGTAATTTTGTTAATTTTTTATTTTCTGTTAATTTTTTTTCTTTGATTTTATTTTTAGTTTATTAAAATGATTAGAAATAAGAAAAAAAAGTGAAATATTTAAGTTCCTAATGATAAAGATCTCGTTTTTTTAGTATAGTCATTATTGGTATATGGTTATTTCATAAGTATTTTTTAATTTTCTTAAGACTTTTATATTACTATTTATAATTTGTGTTGCTAAAATGAAGCAACTAAGTAGAGATATATATTTTATTCAATCGAACTTTAATTTGTCATCTTTGATCCCATAATAAACGCATTATACTACGAGCGGTCTCCACGACCGCATGTAGGTAGTTAAAGTACAAAAATAGGTGCTAGGTGGTTAAGGGTTAATATAGAACAATATAGCCCTTTACAGCATGTAAATTAAACGAATAGTTTCGAAGATATTACAGGTATAAAATATAGGGACATCGCGGTTGCGGCGGTACCGGCTGGCCGCGCTGCGTGCCTATGTCTATAAATAGCGCGCGCGAATGTTTTTAGGGTTCCATATTCTAAAAGAAAATGGGACTTTATCCGTACTAATATTATAAATGCGAAAGTAACTCTGTCTGTCTGTCTATTAAGCTTTCACGCCTAAACCACTGAACCGATTTTGATAAAATTTTGTACAGAGATAGAGTAGACCTTGAGGAAGGACATAGGCTACTTTTTAACCAATTACATTAAAAAGAAGGTATGTTTTTACGCGATTAATATTATAAGTCGGAACAAAAATATAAGACATTCAACTAAGTAGGGTAAGATTTAACACACCTTATAGCTGTTTACTTTTATAAAAGTTTGTTTTATATTTCATATTTTATCTAGTGAAACGACAAATAAACAAAACTAATACAGAATTTCGAAAATCACAAATTAAAGTATGCATCAAAAACACCAATTTTCGATGAATAATTTGAATTTTGAATTCATTCCAATGTCCGAGGCTGACGAGCTGTCAGTGACGTCAATTGTAATAACTGTCAAAAGTGACAGTTACTGCTAAGGAGCGATAGATAATAAATCATATCCAGTTCGATCGACTCGGTAATGAATCGATTGTTAATATAAAATCGATAATTGTTTATTTTTATGTATGGCTCATTAAAAATTACAATATAGCACCTACTGCTGATATAATGAATAAAATAATGAATAAATGAATCAGGCATACACATTTTTGTATTGCCTACGAATTTTCACGTTCATTGTAATTATTGACATTATTTAACTACAATTTTATTGATTTTACAAATCTATTACCTAGCACAAATATTTTTGTGGCTGAAACGTAGCTTTTATCAACGAAGTACTGCGGGAATGCTTAAGAATATTTAATAACAGACAAAGCCAAAAGCAACTATACTATGAGCGGCAGCTTACTCGCTCCATTGAACTTAAAGCGAGATCGGTTTGTTGTTTTTTATAAAGGAAAACTTATTCAACTCACGCTCTTGACATTCCAGAAACAGAAAAACAATTTCCAATCAGACATTCCCTCTGCAAATAAATTAAAAGTTCCTCCTAATGAATTAGAGGTTTTTAAATAATTGAAATTGTTGCTTGCGATCGGACGTGACTTTTGTCCGATTCATTTGAATAAAATAAATGATAGCCCTGGATCTTTATAATTTCGCTTTTGTCTTTGACAAACGGGTATTCATTATTATAATATTGTATTGAAAACTCCGTCATGGGCGAGTTGGACACGCGCACAAGGGTTCCGTACTACTATCTATAAAAACGCTCAAAAAACCAAGTTTGTTGTTTGGGAGTTGTTCTTCATATATTATATTTTTTATTATGTTTTTAGTATAATAATATGTTGTTAAGAGTAAGCTCCCAAAAAATGTTTCCACGCAAGCCCGCCCATAAACACCGCTCGATCGAGTCGGTCGGGTCTACCGTATATAGCACGCATAAGGTTGAATATCGAGTACATCGTTTTCGCGCCTTGATAACGCCAGAATTGGAAAAATATTCCGAAAATGTGTATTCTTTTATTACGCCAAAACTAATTGATTTAGAAAAAGATCCTTTAGTACGTCTCTAATAAATTTAATTCTCTATATTCTTATTAAAAATATACACATATAACTGGAAGGATATGGAAGAAATTTGTTAATTTGTCTCTAAAAGGCATCAATTTCGAAAAATTAAAGTATCGAGAAAAAATCATGTATCGGTCCTAGGGAAAACTTAGATAAAGGTTCCAAAAAACATATATATTAAAATTTCACACTCATTAAGCAAGCACTTGCTTCAATATATGTCTCCAAAATGCTATAAATTCCGACAGCTTACCCTTAAAGCGGCAACAGCTATTCGGTGACAGATAGACAGACGGTCAGCGGAGTCTTATTAATAGGGTTGGGTTTTTTACCCTTTGGGTACGGAACCCTAAATACTCACGTCATTCTAAGGTATTTGGTTTAATAACGTAATATAAATAGGCCTTAAGAAGCCATCGGCTTTCAATTTTTGGTAGTTATAGATAACATTTTAGATTTTATTGAAATCTGATATCGAAACTTCAGATTTTAATGAAATTATGATAGCGTAGGTTTTACGAGTTTTTCTTTTAAGGAAGGTTACCTTATAAATATTATATATCAAAGTAAAAATAGAAATAGAAAACATTTTAGTTAATGAAATCGTATGATATTATATGTAGGTATATATTATTGCGGATTTCGAGGTCTAACAAAATGGAAGTCCGAAGCGCGTACGGTGTACCACTAGACCATCGAGAAATTTTATTCCATGTTAAATGAAAAATAATACGACAGAAGATTTTTCAAAAATAATTTCAAAGTATAATAACAAAAATTACAATTTTAAATAGTAGACTCGAGTCGATAATTTGAAATACCTAGACATTATTATGAGACACCGGAACAAAAGTAAATATTTTTATCTTCAAAATAAGATAATTAAGTATGAACTAACTAACTTAGATGACAATTATGGGTATTTTATATGAGATGCTATATAATGGTAATCAAATTTAATACGTCTGTAGTAATGACAACGATATTAATTAGCTGCGTAGTCGTGATAAAAGGGATAAACTTATTTTCTGTCAAGCTGCCATCTAGTTGATATATTTAACATCTCAATGTTAACGCTTGTACAAAAACTGCCAAGAGGTTAACAGGGTAAATAGTTTAAGTATAATAAACTAGATGTCGCTTTCGTAAAATTAGAATAATGTATGGTTGTTAAATATACAGTTTATAAGATAAATTATAGAGGTCGCATATTCCAAAATATTTTCAAAACATTGTAAAATTATTACAAAATCAGTTATCTCTATTGTTTTTAATACGCTTTTATTAGCTTGGGTTGTACGTATGTATGTATGTATGTATGTATGTATGTATGTATGTATGT
>DVZL01007260.1:0-10849 GCA_018236625.1 Lasaia peninsularis
CGGTCTGCAGATCCTAAACTTCGATATTTATAGCAAGCAAATACACAATGGTTCAAAACATTGTTATATAGAATACCGTTACACAAAAGCTATTGTTTGAAATATTTGTTTGATGTCATGTTAAATAAAATATTCAGTGTGTTTAGTTCGCAAATCCAGCACAAATCTTCACAACGATAATAATTATAACAAGAAATAGCCCGTAACTTTACTCGAAACATAGATCCAATCAGCCAAATTTCAGCAATAGTTTTAGTGGATTTACAGCCGGAGTACAAACATGGTGACACACAAACATATATATAAGATGGAGAATATTTTAGACAAAATTCTAAAAATGCTCTAAATATATTTTGTCTACATGTCTCATGAACCGTGATAATTAAAAAATAAAATTTTGACAGATGATGCATTTCTGTTGCCGCTATAATAACAAATGCTAAAACAGTTTAAAATATTTAAAGGAGACTCCCATATACAACAAACGTCTTTTTTGCACTTTCTACAGATAATGGTAGAAATCTTCCGAGCGCGAGTCCGGCTAGAACTTAGCCGGAGTTTTATAAGTTGCATATTTTGTTATTTTATCTGTATTTATTACACAGTAAAGATATTTTATTCTTACTATTTTTTCTATAGTATAGGTTTTATTATATAAATTAAATTACAGTTTTTAATTAAATTGTTTTATTTTTATAGAATTTGAAAATAAATAAGTAGTCAAGTTCATCATTTTATTATTTATTTAAATATAATCTATTATAAAAAATATAGTCGCGCTGATATTCCACAATTAGCCGACAATATTAGGTCTCATGATTTGACAAGTGACAAGTCTGCCGCCATAACGGGCATAGAGTTCGCTAGAACTGCTAGTTTATCATTAAAAAGCCGCGAACCGGTATTTTAATTCCCTCAGTTGTTTATGGATGACCCCTAAACAAAATACACAATAGCCCATAAAACGTATTAAATAAAACACCGTTATAGAAAAGCTATCATTTGTAGTATTTACTAGGTATTATTTTGAAACACTCGTCGTATTTCCGATTATTTATTGCCTATACGCTGTTATAGACCTTGTTTTATGGAATTATATTTTGTGATTGCTTCGATCTCAATAAAATAGCTGGAAATAAGGTTCTTAGGTTTAAGAGCTTCAGTAGAAATAAAAGGCAGAAAAATAACGGTAAAATAACTCAGATTCGTTTCAAAATATTATACTATTCGTTGTAATAACCTAAATGTGTCCATAATCCTATTTTCAAATAAGATGATGTTCTTTTATATATTTACGTAAGAATCTCCCAACAATAAGACAGCAATTTCATCTTTGGTATTTGTTATAATTTTATATTTTCGACCACTACGGAATTTACGAAGTTTACTTTTTATATAAGCTAGTGAAATATCTAGTGAATAATATTAACCACAGATTTCATGCAATTTTGTTTAAAATATACTTTATTTTAACGCCATCTTTAATTGAGAAACAGAGCTAAATTCTACATCCATCTTAATATGTTCTAACCACAGCCTAAGCTTATGTAAGCCATAACTTCGTGAGGTCATTCATAGCACATGCGACCGACTACGTAAGGTTCTGTAGCAACTCGTAGACTTGCTACGACGTAGCACGTTGCCAAATTTGATATACAAACTACAGAGTATAGATATGTAAAATGGTATCAAGGATGTTAATAATTGCTTCGAATCTATTTATTGTTGACTAGCAGTTGTCCGTGGCTTCATCTGAGCCTTAACCTGGGGATAAAAAGTAGCCTATGTGTTTCTTTAAAGTTTAAGGTCTAATTAAATAATTAAAAAAGAAGCTAGAAGCTGTAGGCTGCATACAATATAATACCAGTGCCACTCGGGTAAAATAAAAACAAAGTAATAGTAACGTCCTTCCGAAAATTCAGTTTTTTACGATTAAAAATAACAATATAAACTTTAATAAGAGAACGAGCTATATGTATTGAATAAACGAAGTTAATATTAAAACCCATTTGAAACAGATTGACCGATTTTTATGATTTTTCAAGAACTCGTATGAGAATTGGTCGCAACTGGAATACAACTCGGTTAAAAATATGGCATAATAGCATTTAAATTTGCTGTCTGCTAGTTAGCTAGTGATATTGTAAGTCTAGGATGCTGTATCTATGTAGGTTCTCCTTCAAAGTGTCCCACTATCCCAATTATTGCGTTGTGTAATTATTTATCTGGCCACGTTCGTGATATCTATAGAAAAACAGTGTTAATAACACGAAGTCGCATGACGAAAGCAATTTACAATATAGTTATTAGATTTTACAACTTTACCTTTTAAATTAATTGATGTTATTAGGATATGCAGCCTAAAATCAACTAACAATAAAAATTACTTAACTCGATACTCTCTGCCTACCTCGCAAGAGACATGAATCACACGGATCTGTGATTCTTCCAGTGTTTGTGGGTGTTCGTGGGCGGCGATGGTCACTACCATCATGTCACCCACTTTGCCGTTTGCCTCCTCTTCTATATATTAAAAAACGTCACTTTTTAAATTTCGTACCCAACGGGTAGAACACGGAATCCTATTATTAAGACTCCGCTGTCTTTCTATCTGTCAATCACCAGGCTGTACCTCATGAACCGAATGATAGCTAGTCAGCTGAAATTTTCACAGATTATGTATTGCTGTTGCGCTAACAACAAATACTAAAAACAGAATAAAATGTGCTAGTTTTTTTGCCGTTTTTATAGATAATATAATGCCCGTGTTGGTCCGGGTCCTATCAAGGTTATCAACAAGACCACTTGTGATAGAGTGCTATGCAGCAACTCGCCCGGGGATCCACCGCCTTACCTATTCCTACCGCGATAATGACAATATCGTGTTCCGGTTCGAAGGGTAGGGTAGCCGGTAGACATACACACCAGGCCTAACACCCCGGCCACAAGACAGCGACGCACCTACAACATCTATGTTGTCTATAGGCCACGGTTGTCTCTTACCATCAGGAGAACCATGTGCTTGTTCGCTTCCTTATTCCATAAAAAAAATCCATCGAACTCTTGGTGCACGAGTCCGATACGCATTTACGGATTTTTATGTCCACCGTGATGGTATGGATGTAATCCAATTTTCTTGTCGTTAAATTTGACTAACAACCACTGCATTTTACTGACATTTATTACATTTTATTGACTGCGTTTCACATAATTTATTACAGTTTAGCGTTAGATTTATATATTTTCAGTTCCAACGAAATTAGTTCTGCCCGCCTGATGACGTGTGTTTTTTTTCTATTTTGAAATGTTTTAGTCCTAATCCGGATGAAGACACATACAAAATGAAAAAAATATAAAAAAAAAAACAATAATTGCGAGGGGGATTCGCGCACTAAGGACTTCCGTACCTTTTTATATAATATAAAGTTCTCGTGTCACAATATTCATTCCTGTACTCTTCCGAAACGGCTTGACCGATTGTCATGAAATTTTGTGAGCATAATGGGCAAGTAATTAGCATAGTTATAAGTAAATATTATTCCAAAAAAACATAATGTACTAAAGAACACCGAGCAAAGCTCGGTCACCCAGGTAATTTAAATTAAAAGCCGCGTGCGTTGTTTAGTGTAAACGTATAATTGGTATACGGATACCATGTACGTACACGGAATCCAAACAACATTGAAACTCGACGCCGGACTTCAGCAGAAACGTAATACGTGACACAAGGTGACATTAACGTCATACGTATGTCATGCGATACGCGTCTCACAATTGTTTATGTTTTTAGGGTTCCGCATCCAAAGGGTAAAAAACGGAACCCTATTCCTAAGACTTCGCTGTCCGTCTATCTGTCTGTCTCTCATCAGGCACTCTAGAACTGTGATAGTTAGACAGTTGAAATTTTCACAGATTGTGTATTTTTGTTTCCGCTACAACAACATAATATAAAATAAACACATTATAAACTGTACTTCCATACAACTTAATTTTTTGTCGTTTTTATAGATAACTAGCTGACCCGGCGAGCTTCGTGGCGTCTACATTTAGGCCTATGAAAAATTGATGTTTTATATCAATATGCTCATCAAATTTAATGAGAATCGGTCAAACCGTTTCGGAAGAGTACGGGAACGAACATTGTGACACGATAATTTTATATATATAAGATAGTACGGAACTCTTTACGCGCGAGTCCGACTCGCCCTTGACGGATTTTTATATTTCACTAGCTAACCCCTGCTACACACGGGATGAAAAGACCGATAATTAGTAAATAAGTATTTTACTGTCAGTATATTTACAGGGATACATTTGTTCGCAGCAATGTCATCTGTGTCACACGTTGGTGACATAATTCTGTATTTTTTACTTTACAAAAGATCTCATATTGCTTCAGTTTTTAATCCAAATAATGATTAATTTTGTATAGATATAGAAATATTGTCCTTATTTATTCGCCTTATCCTGTTTCTATATAAGATGACTTCGGGGTCGGTTACCTTATTTTTACATAAAGCAACTGTCGTCTGTGTAACTCATAAGGAAAATCAGGCTCAATACTAAGCCCAATGCTAGGCCTAATAATCCTAAATCTATATTCGTGTTAACACACGAATACGGATTTTCCCACGATTTTTTCCTTTACAGATACGTCCTTATTTACGGATAGATAAAATAGTATTAAGATCAGCAAAAACTTTCTACCAATATATGGTGAAAATTATTTTAAAAATCTGTTTCGTATTTCCAAAATTGCTTACAAATTGATAGCTAGATACAGATTATTCTCTACTGTATTTATTTGGGTTTTTTGTGTAAAACCTATTCTATCTACCTTTCTGTCTGACAGCTAGTAAGAGGCGAAAATTGGTTAAGTAGGTATTTACCAGTAAGGGCTCTATGGAAGTATTGCTGCGGATTAACTTATCCAAGTTATCTCAAACCTGATGCCGTTTTGATAAATAAATAAATATTCCTCGACAAATTACACAAACTGATGATCCCAAAGTAAGCAAATTGTATGCTTGTGTTATGGGTGTTAACACAATACATATAAATAGTCAAATAAATTTAATAATCAGCCAGACCTGGAAATGCTAAAAATATTCTCGGTCTGATTTAGCTCGTTCGTAACCAATTCATTAAAATTTCACTCGTTGAATACCTACGTTGTTTGAGGTTTAAATAATTCTTTTCACAACAGGAATATTTTTAACCTCAAATAGATGAATAATTAATTTTTGCTTACAATCACAATTTTCTAATTAAATAAACAAATATTTCTATCAAATTGACATTTGACAGCTGGTAAAGAGACAATTAATTATATTAATTAAAAATATATAGAAAAATAAATGAATTTTACCGTGAAGTTGAAGGTACTCTGAAGATTATAGTCTTGAATCTTTATAATGAAATTCTGTCATTATTACTAACTCGCTCTAAACTGGGCAAACTCTCTTTCTACGAGTATTGTAGAGTTAACAAAGTCAAAACAAGCTGGTGAAGAGAGCGAGATAACTAGCTCTATCACAATGAGATACATGTATAATATTGGGAACAGTTCGTTTTTAGAAGTATATTATTTCAGAAGTATAAGCTTTAGCTTTAGTTCCTTGGTGAAGACACATTGGTAAACACGTTATAAGAGTTATACACGTTTTTTTGATAAAATCTCTACGTAGCCTGAGACAACATGAAGATATGTTTATATAAAACAAGGAGGTTCTTAATCCCATATTTTAATCTACTAGGCGTACATAAGTGACCGAGATAGAAATGGTATTACACTATTACGGAAACCCTAGTGAGGGAAGCCTTAGCAAACACGACAAGTGGGTCATTCGGGTTCTAGGGTTCCCTTTGTTTTGTTGAAGAACCGTACTCCATTTTAAACTTTTAAAAGGATGCACAGGGGAAGTAGCATTTTGATATCATATGTTAACATTATCCTCCCACCTGCCATATTGTAAGGTTGAGTTTTTAAGTGAACTAATTATAGACTTTATATTTACTTCTAAATAAATTACTTAATTCACCTTAATTGACAATATGAAATTGGGATATATGCAAGCCAGAGGAAAAAAAGATGGAGGAGTTTTGGCGGGATTGCGAGAAAAAATGACCGTAATTTTTTCACAATTATTCAATTTTGTGTACGTATGGAGTAAGATTAGTCAATTCAGTGTCATTTATTATTGCATTGTTCAATTGAAGCGGACGAGTGGAGGATTCATGAAGAAATTAGTCTTTTGTATAGGTACGTTTTTGATGCTGCCAAATCTCATTCAATGAGCAACAGAATACTAGATTATAATTTCCTCACGATGCTTTCCTTCGCCGCAAGAGCACTCAGGAAAAGTACTAAGTTAGAAAAACTCATTGGTAGATGAATTCACCAAAGTTTTTTATGGGAAACAGCGAACAAGCACACGGGTCTTCTGGTGGTAAGAGGCATTCGAGGCTTATTATAGATACCATAGGTGTTGTCGGTTAGGTAGGTTTATCGGCTACCCTACCCTCCAGACCGGAACACGATAATGTCATCATGGCGGCAGGAATAGGTAAAGCGGTGGATCCCTACCTGGCCAAGTTGCTGTACGGCACTCTACTATTAGCAGTCATGTCAAAAGTGACCTAGTTAACATATGCTCGCTTGGCAGCTAGTTTACACGGGGACCCGGACCAAAACGGGAAAAATATCTATTTGCGTATTTAGTTATTTCTGGGAAACCATTAAATATTTAAACTTTAAAGAGGCCCGAATCTTTTCCCGATCAGTAAATATTTGTATGCTATATTTAGTTGCGATCGCTTCAAGCGTTGACGCGAGATTGAATAGCGAAATATATTCACATGAAAAAAATAGGTGGAGCAGTTTTGGCGTGAATGTGAGACAAAATTAAAGCATTTTTTTCACAATTATTCAATTTGTGTACGTATGGCGTAAGATTAGCCGATTTAAGTGTCATTTTTTATTAAATGGTTTATTTAAAGGGCACAAATATTCACTATTCACGAAGAAATTACTTAATTACTTAATTACTCACTCTACTTAAACGACTACTTTTTTTTGCTGTTCTGTGGAATTGACAAAAGACAAAGAAGCCGGCCTGGTGAAAATGAGATAGCTGGACCTATGAGAATGAGATGGACGTTTATTATTTTGCGCGTTTATTAGTTTAAGCAACCCTTATAACATTTTTTTTGACTGTCTTCAAAAAGGAGGAGATTCTCAAGTCGTCGGAATCTTTTTATGTATATTTCGAAGACGCCTGAATCGATTTGGATAATTCTTTTTTTTGTTTGAAAGGACCCACCCTCTCCCCTGGTCTCCATGTCAAGTTCTGATGATGGGATCCTGAAGAAATCGAGGAAACTCTTAAAATTTTATAGAATATAGGTATTTTATTTTTAACAACATATTAAGCATTTACATTCAGGGAATCTGATAAGGGGTGTCGAAAGTAAAAGAGATTGACGTCGGTTGTTGCAGTTTTTACTGCGTTTAAATTGTCATAATTATAACATCTACAAACGTTACTTTATTAGCAGTTTCCCTGTCTCAGGATCCATGTCTGTAGTCTCGGGAATAAAGTCGCTATTGAAGAAAGTAAGCCAATTATTTTCTCACGTATCTCTACGCCAAGTCTCTTGCTGGTAGGCCGAGAGTATCGAGTGTCAAGTTCTACTATTCATAGATAGCGTCAACTGGCGTGTTTATTTGCCACTAACACCGTGATTTTAATGATTTGGTAGAGTCTTGTGATACCACAACCTTAAAAATCTCTGTCACTATATCGTCGATGCTCGCTATTATCGTGTTCTGATTTTGGAGCGTAGGATAATAGGTAAACTCACAAAAGAAGAAGTTTCCAGTTGAAGGCATTATTTTAAAAAATAATAGCCTGTTGAGTTTCTGTCACCGGATCGACTCAAGAAGATGCCGCATTCCAATTAGATCGTTAATTTTTAATTAAAATTATATAGACGCGCCACAAGGACCTGTTGTAAAGTCTACGTGAATAAAATCCGTCAAAGAAATTCGTCTGCACTCTATCTTAAAAAAATGTTATCAAAAAACCTACGGGTCCATCTATAATATAAAACATTGTCACTTGTCAGCCGGATTTAGACCACCACAATGGCTGTTGTCTCCCAAATGACTTCCACCTCTCATAAACCCTACGCGGCTTATCACTCATCTCAAGTATTCCTAAACCCTTACGCCGTGCCAAATCGCACTCTACATGAATGAAATAAAATACATTGTTCACTGCCCTTTATTTTAAAACTCACCTCAAAAATTATGCGAAAGTACACCCTAGACTAATGAATTAAAATCGTTTTTTCTTTGCCTTTTAAACTGTAGATAAACCTCAAGTATTATACTAAATTCCACTCTATATACAAGATATAAAATTGATTTTTCACTGTTTTGATTTGAAGTGGACGTCAAAGCCCTCAAAGATTTGCAAGTTTTGTGAATTTTAAATAAGTGACATCTATTGGTGAGGGTGGTTAAATTTTATCTTGCACATCGCTTATTGTTTTGAGACACGTCTTGTATTTGAAATTCGAAGTACTGCACTTGATTTAAAAAGGTTTCAACGTTCAATCATGGCAAAAAAACTACCTACCTTTTTTGTGAAACTAACATGATCATTCTCTTCATGCAAACACGCCGGTTACAGAGACTCTTGACACCACCTTCGGATAATAAGCGAGCTATTCGAACGTGGAATGTCAACCAATGTTCTAATGGGTATCTACATCCATACACTTTCATATTTTATATCTGTTTTGTCAGTCTTTCATTTTTCATTCTTTCCACATGACCGAATCATCGAAGCACGCCCTCCATTTGTACAAAGACACTTTTTTTCAATCCCACTCTTTAATAGAAATAATGAATGATCTCACTATTACGAATTCCTAGAACTATTCGGGACAGAATATGTAGTATTGCTCTTTCTAAACTGGACAATGTCACAACAAAACGGTCTTGTGAGAGCGAGATGGCTATCCCTATGATAAATGTATTATTGCGGACAGGTTATCAGGAGTGAAATCTCCAGGGCGTACCTTTAGCTTCATGTGCCCTCATCAACGTAACACGCGCTCGCCCAATCAGACCAATCAAATCGCTGAATTTAAAAATTGTCTGTTTTTTAATTGGTCGACTCGGATTGTCACGTATTTTTTTAATGTGAATTATAATTACTTGACGCTTCGCTTATTTGTTACTCTGCAATAAAAAGTTTATGTATATTGCATGTTTAGAAATTCAAATTCTTAAAAAAAAATAATATACCGTACATATATTTGTGAAAAAGTACATGTGTTTTTATGTTTAAAATACAAATATGTGAAAGTATCACCAAGCGTCTGCTATGAAAAATGTATAATATACTAGGTATATTATACCCATGCGAGGCCTGACTGGGTCCCTAGTTATAACTAAAGACCAAATGAATTGTGTATAGAAACCACAAACCAATAGGCGTTTTGGTCTTTCCAATTCTACCACCACACGTAAGTTTTTAATAAAGCTAGACTCACAGTATTGAAAAGCTTAATAAAACCGGAAGTATTTTTAATATAGTTTTAAGAGCGGAAATGAAATTTTCTTTAATTTGATCGCGTACGGTACGTTAGTGTTGTAATTATCGCTTCCCCACCCCTCTCCCACTTCTGGGTAAATTAACGAACATATTAACTCTAACTCTTATTATACTGCGCTCTCCTACTCTGAACTTTGCAAGTCGACAGGAATACTCGATTGAGTTTTTACATACGTTTATCGTCAAACATATATATATTTTATGGGATAAGAGAGCGAACAAACACACGGGTCTTCTGATGGTAACTGACAACCGTGCGCTATAGACACAATAGATTTTTTAGCTGCGTCGCTATCTCTTGGTCGTGCGGTTAAACCTGATATGTAACACCGTGATAACTGCCGTGTACGGATAAACAGAGTTACATAGCAGCTGACGATGTAAGATCCATGATGTGACACGTGGCAAGTCTGTCGTTTTGCAAACAAAACCTGGGTTTCTTCACGATGTTTTCTTTTAACGTAAGAGCACTCAGAAAATGTACTTAAGTTAGAAAAACTCATTGCTACATGGATTCGCCACAGTATTTTTTTATGGAATAAGTTAACGGACAACGGGTCTCCTGATGGTAAGAGACAACCGAGACTTATAGATATCAAAATTGTTGTAGGTGCTCGCTGTCTTATGGTGGGACTTTTAGAACGTATGTGCAAGTCTACTGGCTACCGTACCTTCCGGACCCAAACACGACAACGTCGTTTTGGCCAACCGAAATAGGAGTCCGAAGTGCCTACCACTAGGCCACCGAAACTTTCATCTTTACATAGATGTTACTGCACATCAGTCTATGACCTGACAGGAATATGTAATACGGTAAAAATTGATTTAAATTAAGGTTTCTCGATTCATTTTTACTTGAATCATCCTCATTCCCACATCGATGTCCATAGTAGGGGATAATAAGCGTAGAGCGTGTTCTTCAAACGACATATATACGAGCGGTTTAATTGTGTGCTGAGTGAAGGTATACTCGATTACGTCGACTTCTTTGCAACTGGATGTCAAATGTGCCAGGATTTATACTCAGTAACGAACTTAGTTACCATAGAGTAGAAAAGTACTGACGATTACACTTCTATCAAAGATCTGTCCGCAGTGTTAAACTCTACCCCTTCCCATAAAGCCGGTGTATTTTAAATAAATAAATAAATATTGCTGGACAAATTACACAAATTGATCTAACCCCAAAGTAAGCAAATTATATGCTTGTGTTATGGGTGTTA
>DVZL01007261.1:0-10849 GCA_018236625.1 Lasaia peninsularis
CTGTTCTTACCTGTCAAACGTTTGATTGATGTTCATGTATCCAGTGAAACGAAGTTCACCGGGTCAGCTAGTTTTAATGATATTTAAGAGCAAACGGGAAATACATGATGTTTATAAACATCAATATAACTAAAGCCTTGTATTGTGCCTCTTTATTGAATTCTCATAACCGGAACATAGCAATTAGGAGCACATTCGTTTTTCGACTACTATTATACTTCTATACTTGTTTTCTATTGATACCTACATTTCAATCGTGCGTAAAACATTGAACGTTTAGAATTACCGGTGGCACCACGCGCAAAGCACTCAATTCGTTCACACGCCGACTGCCAATAAGGTGTAATAAGCTGGAAATGCCGATTCCCCTTTCACCAGCCTTTTGTTCCACACGTTCCTGAAATAAATGCTTTGTATTATATTTGTACTTGAATGTAATATAAGAACGTATATGGAGGTTTAAAATGAAAATTATTTGCGGAATATGTGTGTTAAAAAGTTGTTAAAAAAATATTTAACTATAGCAACATATTGTACCACTTTAAGTGTAATATTTTAATAAATTATTTACATTTATTACTAAGAATTATTGAAATAAAATTATTTGCGGAATGTGTGTGTTAAGAGTTGTTAAAAATATTTTATTATACCAACATAATATACCACGTTGTGTGTAATATTTGGTAAAAAAAATAAAAAACATTAATATCGATAAAAGCGAAAACTTAAAACTGTGACTTGACTTTGAACTGGCACAAAATATTGCACCATTAGATAAATATGGAATAATTAAAAAATCTCTGAAGACAAGCAGCTGTCACAAAAAATTTGTTTTTTGCTTTACTACTCTATTCATAGACAAAAAACACAACTTGGTCAAAAAATAACAAACGAGTAATAACTCGTCCACCTTATTTAAAAAATATATAAAAAGTCCTTAAAAACTATTGTTAAGTTCATTAGGTACCATACCTACCACGTAAAATAATAATTGGAAAAACATCATATATTTATTAACTGTAGTTATAACTATAAAAGTTAATTTGACCAGAAAATTTGAAAAAAAAATGCCATTTAGCATTAAGCCCGCATTTGTGTTCTTCTGTATATAAAAATGTGGTGCAGTATTATTAAGTCCATCATGGTGAATCTTGTAAACTCGAACCTGGAAGTTTTGCTCCTACCTGATAACCGCCGGGTTGAAGAAGTTTATACTTCAGATATCGTAATGAAATATAAGACTAATTAGTTAAGGAAATTCAGTATAAGAGAAGTTCGGAAAACGGACACCCACAAACACCTGATGAGATAAAGTATTAAATTACGTTAGCCTATTGTTTCAACCGAATGCCGTAATGTGGGGGTTCGAACAAAGACTCGGTCGCGGCGAACTTTTCACAGGCTTTTGTTCGACTCGAGACTCTTCACTAATAGAAATAAATGGTAATGTACTAGAAAAATTAAATCAGTGACTGAATTTGCGTGCTTTTGAAAACAATGTGCTTTAATCAGCTTAGTTGAGTTCAAACGGACTCGTGAACTCACAATGCCTTTTAGTTTTTAGTAAGTTTGAAAGCTTTTTTACAATGAATTGTGTGTTTCTCTTGAATGTCTAATACTATAAAGAAAAATATGTCGCTTTCATTGTCGTCGGGTAACCATTTGTTAATAGATTTTTTTACCTCATTAATTTATTAAGTGGTAGAGCCCTGCAGCAATACGTTCAAATTAGTGACCTTTTTGATGTTCAGTACCCAAAGGGTTAAAACGGAACCCTATTACTAAGATTATCGTCTCTGTGGTGTAACGGTACGATAGTCGCCTGTTGAGACCAATAGCCGCATAGGGTCCCGGGTTCAATACCCTGGTCAGGCAACTTTTCCTAAAATGTTTTTCTGTTTTTTCTTAGTAATCGTTACATTTCCCGGGATTTGAATGTGCCCGAAATGGCGATAGGCATCACGGGCCATAGTGGCTTACCGTGAGTGTTCTAGTATATCTACTGGACCTACAAGTCGTGGTCAGGCAGAGGTAACATAGTTATGCGCCTACGATTAACCGATAGTATTAGGACCTATCCCTGCCACCGTAACGACATTGTCGTGTTCCGGTCCGGAGGGTAGGGTAGCCGGTAGACTTACACATAAGATCTGACAGCCCGACCACTATGGTGTCTATAGGCCACGGTTGTCTCTTATCATCAGGAGACCTGTATGCCTGTTCGCTATCTTATCTCAAAAACTCCAATCCCAGGCGATACTATGATTTACAGAAAAACTGAAAAACTCATATACAAACTTGCTCGACTACGCCGAAACCGGACCACCTCGACCAAAGGCTATATTTTATGTAATTATTTTAGATATATTTCTTAATGTCAACATATATCGTAATTTTATAACCATCCAACTATAGGCGACGAGGGAGCCTTTAATCGTTGAAACGAGAACGAAAATACTTTATATCTTAAGCTGAGTACACACCTACGATATAAATCTCGAGGGTATCTACGGATTTAATTATCTCCTTTCTTGTTCCTACAAGTACAGGAAAACGGGCAAAGAATTAACCTGTGTAACAAGAGAACTGTTTTAAGGTGCTTAAAGGCGGCTAATTGAAAAGCTAATATACAGCGTGTAGCATTAATTATGCTCTAAGGGCCGGTAAGCGATATTCTCGTTAATATTTAAAGGAATCCTCTTATTGCTAATTATATTTAAATAATTCTGAATAACAGTGTATAGCCAGCCTAAGTGGATACTCGAAATAATAATAACATTCTCTTGTATTCGTTCCTTCCTTATGTTTAAAAGATTAAAAATAAATTATTCTTTGATATATAAATTTCAAGTGTTCGTATTATGAATGTTCAAGATGTTATTTTCTTAGAGTATAAAAATAAGTTTTATTATTATAATATAATTTGTATGATTATTTATATGGTCCCGTAGCCGAATAGAAAAATGAAAACCTACTGGTTGATTCGTTTCGTTCTTTGTATGGTAGTTTCTTTAAATATTTACTTTATTCTGTGTTGTAGTATTTGTTGATATAGCGGCAAAAGATACATCATTTGTGTAATTTTTAACTGTCTAGCTGTCACAGTTCATGAGATGAAGCCTGGTGAATAGACAGACAAACAGCGGGGTCTGATTGATAGTGTATTTTTACCCTGTAGGTGCGGTACTCTAAAAAAAGAATTAAGCTGTGTTAAATGTCAAAATGAAGTTATATTTCAACGTTAGGGAACTCGAAGTGCGATAAGACAAAGTTAGGTGTTTCATTGGACTTGTTATCAGTTGCACTACAAGTACTCCGCCCGTGCGTCAACAATCGAATTTCTAAACTGTTTTATAACACCCTGTAGAAACTCGACCGGTATCACACGATCTAATAAACGTTAAACTTTAATTAATCGAACGAATAAGGAAGAAACGCGCTTTTTGAATTATTACTGCACACTTTTTGTTATGTATTACTAGAATTAATTTGTTAGAATCATACATACATACATATCTTCACGCCAAACCCCTAGCAAGGTAGGCAGAGAGCTCCGAGTACCAAGTGTCACGATCCCTCTACACTTGCTTAGCTTCCTCCACGTCCTTTTAATCTCTTCATACACACACGCCCGTTTCGGAGACTTTTGACACCACGCTCGGATAATATTCGAGCTATTTGGTCGTGGAATGTCAACCGTTTTAGAATCATTGATGTTTTATACCGATCACCTTTAGATTTTTTCAACATTAAATTAATATAAAATAAATAAATAAATATCGTCACGCCCATATCCCTTAAAGGGTAAGCAGAGGTAAATATGCACCCACGATTAGCCGACTATATATCCTATGATGGATGACCGATGACATAATGTTTTCAGTTAAACTGAAAAAAATATAAGAACAAGTTGACCTACCCACGAATCAAACTCGGGAACTTGTACGTCAATGTAGTAAGCTAATAAGTAACTACATTGACTAAGACGACAATTTTATTATAGCGGCGGGAATAGATAAGACGGTTGATCCCTACCCGGATGAGTTAGTGCATAACAGTCTGCTACTCCTGTTCTTGTTGAGAGTGACAAAGTTAACCTATGCTCGCCTCTTACGAGCTGCCTTGTAGGAAGGCTAGTGGTCTATTATACAAAGGGGACCTGGACTTTTTATACACACGATACTCATGCGATACTTATGCGAAAATAAAAATATAATAGTAAAATTATAAAGTTCATATTATATATAATCAATGATTAATTGTTCTAAAATTTACACAACTTTTCCTGTTTAAAACTTCGTTGGCTTTAATAACTATGTGACAGTTTTATAACAGTGTAGAACTTGGCTACTATCGGTTTTTAATGTTGGTAACTTTTGTTTATAAATAAGTACCATTATACATATACTATGAACTAGGAATAGCAAAATAAAAATAGATAATCTCTGACTTCTTTGATGTCCAATAATATCATATTATACTTATTACCTACTTTTATTACTGATTTTCTTTAAACTCAAAACGTGTAATAAAACAGCTTAAGTATTCTTAAGTAAGTAAAAGGAAATATTTATTTTTATATTTTCGTAAAATTAAGTAAGTTTAAATTTAGTAATTTAAGTTAAACATTTATTTGATTTTCAGTTTTCAATCTGTGTAATAAGTAGATAAACTTTCGTTACATAATTGTTTTATAGAATTTACTTTTATAATATTAATTAAATTTAATAGTAACGATGCTCGCGACTACGTGCGCGTTTGAATTTAATTATTTGATATAATTCTAAAATAAAAATAGCCGAAGTTATTCCTTATTACTTCACAGCTGTCAACCAGTGGAAATCCCGTGAATATTGGTGTAGAACTTCCCGAGATGAACTGGAAAAAACAGACAGACAGCAAAAATGTTTTTGTCATACCTATGTGCTGTGTATACACAGCTGTTGGCCGAGTGGCTAGAGTACACGCCTACCGATCGCGAGGCTCGGGTTCGATTTCCGACGGGGACAGACATTTGTGTAATGAACATAGATTCTGAGTCTGTATTTCCGGGTCTGGGTGTTTATTAAATTTATTCTCGTATCTATTTAAGTATTTCTATGTATTAGTATCGTTGTCTAACACCCATAACACAAGCGTTAAATTTGCTTACTTTGGGGTTAGATCAATTTGTGTAATTTATCCAGTAATATTATCATTATAAATACGTATGCATACTTTAGTTAGAAGCGCTGTATTTTGTTTAATATTAAACCCGACGTAACGATGTGTTATAAGTTTAACGTGTCTGTATGTATACTTGTCTGTCTGTAGCATGTAGCTCTCGTACGGATGAAGTGATTTTAATTTAGTTTTTTTCACATTAAAGTTGAAAAAAAAACCAAATTGAAATCGATGAAATAGTTTGAGTTGTTTAAAAGTTGTGGGGGTGAAAGTGGGGAAGGATAACCAAATGTCTGCAAATATACTCGAATGAGGTATCAAATGAAAGCGCACTGAAAGAGAATATTGATGACGTAATCGAAAGCGTCGGTGGCGTAATGGTTAAGCACTTCGATCTTCCTTTCGGGTAGTCCGGGTTCAAACACATGTCAAGTTCGAATGAATTTTTCTAACTTAAGTAAGTCATATTTACGGTGAAGAAAGCTTAAATTTTTGTATCGTTCATTTTTAATTCAATATATGTTTTTTTACTATGTTAACTATTCTGAATGTGTTTTTCAAATGATATGTGTTTTTGACAAAAGTGATAAGTTATTATCTGTCATACAAATTTAATACTGTTTACATTTTGACTATATTGTTTCAGCTTCACAATATATAAAAACCCCACCATAAAAGCATAAATAAAGCCGTACACGTTTGTGTAGTTGGCAAACTCAATAATGTTCGAGCTCGCGGTTTTTGAATCTCTCATCGTTCATTTTAGAGCTATCTGCCAAAACTTTTTCGCATAAAACTTCGCCGTATTTGAGATTTGTAAACAAAATCTATCTGAGATTCAATGGTATATGATTAAAGCGCTTTTTGCGCTTGTTTACTAGCGATGTGAAGCACAAGTGCGGTACTGTCAGATACAAAAGTGTATGCAGAAATTTCATATAAACTTTTCGTAAAGTTATTAATAGTATTGTGCACCTGAGAGTACATTCAAACTAGAAATTATCATTTCTTTTTATTATACCTTCCCTGACTTCCTTTCTTTGTAGATCTAGTATAGATTGTTTTACGGCGAATTATTGTTTTACTATTTTATTTTAACACTTGCCCAGGACTTTGTCCGCGATTTTATTTAATTATTTTATTGTATAAATTTCTGAAACAAATTATAAAAGAAAGTAGACTAAGCTATTCCCTATTACATCAGCTGTCGGTCAGTGGAAGTCCCACCAAAATCGGTGCAGCTGTTTCAGAGATCAACGTGTAGAAACAGACAAATAAACGGCCAAAAATTAAAAAATATATTATTTTGGTTTATTTACCTTGTAAACATACGTATGCATTTAGTAACAAGAGTTTTTTTTAATATTATATATAGACATTTCAATTTTATTAATTTGTATAGATTTTTTTAATATCTTTAAAGTATCGATTATCTGGACCCCTTATGTTGAGAGAGCAAAGAAACTTCATACAATTTACCCAGTTCTATTCAACTATCCACGGCTACAAGTATTCTGTGTATATGTATATGTAGTATACATATATACTGTATAGGTTTCGTGAACGGACTTCCATTTCAGTAGTCTAAGTTAGTCGAACGAAGTGAGTCGAAAGTTAAGTGAACCCAGCTATGTATCGACAATTTTTTCTAGCTTAAGTATACTTCCGGAGTGTTGCTCTTACGGAGAAAGAAAACATATTGTGGAAGACCGCAATTTGTGCCCTATATGGTGACAGAATTGCCACCAGTCACGTCATGTGACCTAATATTATGGACATGGGCTAATCGTGGGTGCATACGTACCTAACGTTTCTAGAATGTGACGATATTTATTTTGTGTTTTTATTTATTAACGTTATTATGTAGGATCGACACGCCAGATTAAGTTGTATCCAAAACTTTCGTTCAAACGTTTATCCTATTTGATTTATTCCTATAATGATACTAATCATTACTGTAGCTTGCAAGATTCCTAATCTCAGTTTCGGGACAGTTTTTAGATGTTTCTAACAATAGTAAATTGGATCATGTTAGTGTAATCTTAAGGAATAAAATAAAAGTTCTTCAACAAAACTAATCACGAACTACTATTCTCTTGTGTACGAAGATTGGTTACGTTCATATATTTACGCCAATTTCATAGGCATGTTAAGTGTTAAGTATTACGATGCATAAAAGACTTTATATCAATTAATTAACTTTTTTTAGGATTATTAATAAAGCCAAAAAGCGACTTTGATTTTAATACAATAGATTTAAAGAAAAGAACACACTATTAATTAATATAACTCAAACAACAATGTCAAATCTCATATACCCTTTGATTGAACTTAACTGGAAAGACTATTAGTTTTTAAAAAAAGGATTATGTAGTTTAAAAAAGGATCAAAATTGGTTCATCCAAGAAATATTTCTGAGATAAAATAATTTAAAAAACATATTTCGTATCGAATGTCTCTGCCTTTTTGGTGGTAAACTTTTAAACTTTTAAATAATATTACTGTCAACTCGCCCCGGCTTCACATGGGTACACCTACTATACATGTTATATACATAAAAACCTTCCTCTTAAATCACTCCATTTATTAAAACGAAACCACATCAAAATCCGTTGCTTAGTGTTAAAGATTTAAGCATACATAGGGACAGACAGAGAAAGTGACTTTGTTTTATAATATGTAGTGATGAAAAATAAACAAGAGAGTAGAACTATAGATTACGACAGGAGTGGCAGCATGGGCAATGGTCTTAGCCTGTCCGATAAGGACAAAGGGAAGGAAAAAAAATTAAAATGACCGCGATATTATTGATCTCTCAATAACTTGAAACATAATAAGTAAATACCGTATTTATCAAGTATCACCTGATTTCTTAAACATAAAATATCAGACGCATCGATCCACAATCGTGTTTTACAAAAAGCAATCGTGAGACGTTTTTTTGCTTCGGAAATAATGCCAGAACTCATTTCCCCATCTTGTTTGATTTTACATTTTTCCTTCTTTGGTGATTGTAATTGCTTTTCATTCCTTTTAACACGTAATTTTTCGCTTTATCCGCTTGTAATACAGAGTGATTAAACATTTATTAAACTCTCTTTTAAAAAATCTTTCACTATACATATATACAAATAAATAAAATTATAGTATTTTTTATGATATTGGAAGGAAAACAAGCTGACGGATTTCCTGATAGTAAGAAATACACGCCGCCTATAGACACCAAAATTCTTTAAAATTAAGCAACGGATTTTGATGCGGTTTTTTAATAGATGGAGTGATTCAAGAGGAAGGATTTTATGTATATAACATGTATAGTATACGCGAGCGAAGCCATGGTGTAAAAATAAGTCAAGTTTTCTTTCCTGGCGCTATAACTCCAGAACGCACGAACCGATTACCATGATTTTGCTTTCGTTGGAAAGGTCTCCAGCTTCGCGAGAGAGAAAGAAAATGTTACAAAAAAATCTAGTGGCAAACGGAGTTTGTCAGGTTTGCTAGTTAAAAAATATAGCATAAATTTAAAATACACTTTCTTAAAGTTTTTAATTATTTTTTGTTTAGTATTTTATTTTCGTTTGTGCATATTTCATACAGATACAGCTATTTAACAGGTTATTGTTATGTTAATAAAATAATACAATACGTTCGTATTAATGGTATAATAATTAATGATTTGTACAAAAAACATTTTTAAACGAATTTTTTCAATTTTGTTTTAATGTTTTTAAACATTATGAGGTTGAAATATGTACTTGTTTGGTTTATGATTTTTTTAACAGAATGATTTAACTTTTGAAAATACTGATGAGAAACTAATAAACTTTGTTGTATTTGTCTTGAAAATATAAACGGCACAAAGGAGGTTCATTAAATTGCAACAAGTTGAAATCAAATTCGATTCTATTCGATAGTATCGATGTACAAAATGATATTACAGCGCGCAGCCGCCGCGCGTCACACTCTACTTAGGTAGTTAACTCCAACGTCAATTCAATATTACTTATGTAGGCATACCTACATTACATATGAATTTAGTTGTTAAGGTTACGAAAGAAGTTTATTATTTTTATTGTTATTGTTTGTACCCGCTAATTTCTGAAACGGCAGGACCGATTTTGACGAGACTTTCATTGGTAGATAGCTGATTTAATAAAGAATGGCTTAAGCTACTATTGTTTTAAAATTTTATTTTAGAAATGTCTAAAACAAAATAATTGTCTAAAACAAAATAATAAACAAATGCGGGCACAGCTAGTCTGAAATAAGTTTAGATAACGTGCAAAAAACTATATTTATTTATCCATTATAGCTTTTTTAGCTTCAACTACTAGTAAAGTTCTAGCTTTACGAACCGCAGATAATGATGTTCTTATTAAATTTTAGACGAGCATAAACGAACGTAGTTCTGTAAATTTATGTGTTTATATTGTTATGTAATACGGTGATTATCATAAATATGACATTTTCCTCATTCAACATACAATACCGCGGGAATGGCGAAGAATTACGGAGTGACGTCATTTATATCCCACCTCATATACGCTGAAAAGACGTAATAAAGTACCAAGGGATTTGTTTAACAGCTACTTTTTATTTTGAGAAAGACAGCGTCTATAGTACGTTCGCGTTAAGAATACAACGTATCACGGTAAAGGTGTATTTTTGGATTAGTTAGACCGTTAGCCACGTAGGGTCCTGGGTTCCATTCCCAGGTCGGGCAACTTTTCTTAAATATTTTTGAGATTTTTCTGAGTAAGCATTACATTGACCGGGATTGGAATGTGCCCGAAGTGGCGATAGGCTTGCCACCTATCACATCAGGGCTCTAGTACCTTGGCTAATCGTGGGTCTGTCCTAGTATATCTACTGGTCTTACGAGTCGTGTATATACAAACACATCTCTGCCTACCGTTTTGGGGATAATAGGCGTGAAGGTACTTTAATTATTGCGAAATTTCCGAGATTTCTTATTATGTCAGCTTTAACCGGTAGGGAATATCAATTTGTGCCCTTTAAAGGCATTTAAAATTACAATTGGTAAAGATGTTGACATGATCTCATTTATTACTGAGGGTGCGATCTGTAGATATCTACTATACGCAAAAATTCAAAATGATTGCACATAAGCCTAATTTTTAGAGTTCCGTACTCAAAGGGTATAAAACGGAACCCTATTATGTCTGTCTCTCTGTCTCTGAAAAACAGAATAAAATAAATATGCTCCCTTACAACAAACGTCATTTTTTTGCTGTTTTTGTAGACAATGGTACGGAATCTTTCGTACGCGAGTCCGACTCGTACTTGACGGATTCTTTAACTAACACCAACTAATAACTATGCGAAGCCGGGCCTTAAATAGTTTAGAAATAAATAGAAGTTGTATTCTTATTTTAATTAATGTCTAACTATTGTTATTTTGTTTCAGGTAATGATCAAGACTTACTACATATTAGTTTCTAACCGACGCGACGTTAAAGGGAAGAGGTTCTTCACTCGTCTGTATGTTTTCATCACCGTTTTTTGAACCGACTGCATGGAGTAAGTGCTTAATTAATCTGATATTTTAATAAACAAGCAGGCAAATTAATACAGTCCTCCATCACCTAATAATTTGCCTGGAGCCATACCATCAGTGGCTATCGTTATATTGACTAGTTTGTAAATTAAGGCAGCCTGCTGATTC
>DVZL01007262.1:0-10847 GCA_018236625.1 Lasaia peninsularis
GCTAATCGTGGGTGTTCTAGTATATGTACGGGACTTACGAGTCGTGGATATACTAGCACACCTCTGCCTACCCCTTCGGTGATAATAGGCGTGAAGGTACTCTTTTTTCACATTTAAAAAAAATGACAGATAAAAAATCTGACAAACGAAACTCGGAGATTAACTTTTAAACTTTAAAGGATATTTTTTACTATAAAAAAATTACGATTAAAAGAAACATACGCAGTTTTTTAAACATGTACTTTTGTACTATTTTGTTGTTTGTGTGTACCTCTTTAGTATTTACAACAATTAAGCGTTAAATAAATATATTTTAATGAATATATTATGTTATTTAAATATGTTTTAAAGAATAAAAAATCATCAAACACTTCCAATATTATATTATAAAGGTAGGTAGGTATTTGAAGAAATATTAAGTATTTCACTTCAGACAATACACGAAACTCAGCTGTTACAAGTTGTGATTTTTATTTATACAACACTTTATTGTATATAATAATACTACAAATAAAAAAAACCTAATAAAGAGTACAAAATGCGAGTTTATTTCTGACAAGAAATGTCTTAAAGTTAACCTGGGATAGAGGAAAAAAAAAGATATAAGGTGGTGCACAAACAGACCAACAATACAAAAAATAATAGATCGTCATCGATAGTGACAAGGTTTTGGAATAGAAAGGAAAACGTTTCAGGAAACTTAGGAGTGGAGGAATTTTAATTGTCTTCTGAAAGCTGATAAGGTCTCACTGTAACGGATATTATATGGAAGGATTTCCACAACCTGACAGCTTGGACTATGAAGGAGTAGGAAAAAATTTGAGAGAAAACGAATTATAAACGGAAAGCCGTCACGAAGAACCTGGAGGATGAAGATGTAGACGTAAGAAACGTCGACGAAATTCTTCTAAAAACAAACGTATACACAAAGGTAACAACTTATCCAAACGTTAGATGGTGCTAAAATAAAAATGTGTCTAGAATCAAGATATAACAGAACTATTTTGTAATTGAATAGACTTTTAGCCAAGTATACCAAATTGTTAAATCTCCGCGGAGGCCCTGGCTACACGCCAGCGCCACCTGTTGACTTTCATGCAATTTAATGAACCTTTTATCTCTCGAACAGTTTTATCTATTTCGTTAAACTTTTGAGTTATTTTGGGGAGAGATTTTGTTAAAAAGTTATTAATACGCTGGGCAGTGATTTTTAATTAGAAACATAAATTCTATGTTCACCGGTCAGAATAATGTTGAAATTGGTCAATTGAATTAGATGTTTAAACGAAAAATTTATTTATGTATTATATCTTCTTTACATATAGAAAACTATAGAAGAGGGAATTTTGTACATTTAATAATTTAAAAAATAGGCTCAGGCAATTAGAAATGGGCAGCAGAACACTTTTTTTTAATTTTTCATCTGTGTTTCAGGCCGTGGTTCACGCTAAAGCTAATGAAATTTGGCGTAGCCTATGTTCCAACGCAAACTATAGGCTAATTTTTATCCCGTTTACTTAAGGGAGTTCCGTGGGAGAGGGGAAAAAGACAAAATTTTAATTTGGCTATAATTCAGGAATGCACAATCCTTTATCCGAGTATTTTGTTTTTTGTTTTTTATTAAAGGAACATAGTTTACAGACTGTGGCGTGATTTCGAAATTTCCAAAATTACAGACAAAATAACTTTAAAAACAATTATTACTTAAAACCCAAAAAACGTGGAGACAGAAACCTTCAATAACTGAAAAACACATGTAAAGATACCAGTAAAATAAATCCACTAAATAAAATAAAATAAATCCAAATAAAATAAATCCACTAAATAAATAACGCCCGAAGCCGTGAACCGACGGCTAATAAGTCAATCATATATTTGTAATTAATTGTGTAAATATGTTGTAATTAATATACCGTATTTTAAAATAAACTCGTCGGGTTCCCAGAGCAAATATATCGACATTTTTGGTCGTGGAATGTTTGCAAAGCATTCCATTCAGTCAGACGTAAAGGTTCAATAAAGTCGTATGTGAAAAGTGATGTTTTTTGTTCTGCCAACATAATACATAATCGGGTTCGTTCTTTGTCACGGAACACTAGTATTTTTAGAGTTCCGTACACAAAAGGTAGAACCCTATTAACATTCCGCAGTCCGTCTGTTTATCACCGGTCTGTATCTTATGCATCCTAAGAGTTAGATAGGTGAAATATTCACAGAGAACCTTTCTGCTACCGCTTTAAGAACTAATATATAAAAAGTGAATATATAAAGAGGTTCACATATAGTGATGCGACGCAGACAATAGATGTCGCTATCCATATTTAGATCGCGGTAAAGATGACCAGTAGTCGCTCAATATATCTAGTTACATATTATAATGAGTAGTATTTCATAGACAATAGATTTGTAATAGAGACCCTTCGTGAGCAAGTCCGACTCGCACGTGGCCGTTTTTGTATTCGCGTCAGAAGAATTCCATCACCGTATGTTTTTTTGTTTTTTATAGTGGCCGAACACGGTTTTGTCTGAGTTTTTGCCTAAAAATTCAGCCAAACGAAATATCCTACAAACCTTTAAATCTTAGGTGTAATTTTGAGGATATCATGTTATAGAATTTTTTGAGTAATAGCGTTATATACTTATGATATTTGATATAAATAAATAAATAACTTTACACTTATATCCTCAAAGGGCTAAACGGAAGTGTATACTATTGTATCCACGATTAACCGACGTATTAGTCCCAGATAGTGACAAGTGATAAGTCCGTAGCTATTGAAATAAGTTATGTTATTTACACTATTTATAACTCAAGAACGGCTAAACCGATTTGGATAAAAATTTGGTGGGGAGGTAACATCAAATCAGGAGACGAATATAGGATACTTTCCGATCATATAAAATATCTACCTTAAAATAAATGTATTAAGTCTAAATTATAGGAAAAAAATTATAATATTGCAGAATATGTAGATTATAAAAATGCTTGGTATTAATTATTACTCTACTTTCAATCTCTTATTGTTGTATAATGTTAAATGTATGTAATTAGAAAATAAGAAAACAGATAAGCCCGCTGAGTTCTTTTCGCCGAATCTTCTCAGTGAGTGGCTGCGTTTCGATCCAGTGGTAAATTTTAGAATTATATAGACGCGTCCCAAGAACAGCTTGTAAGGTTTGTGTTAAATAAAATATTTTCTTTACTTTTCATCCCGTTCGGTTATCATGAGATTTGTGTGTGAAAATAATAGGTATGAGAATCGATAATTTTCATACCTTTAAGTGAAGTTTGCCAATACAGTTTCGTTTTTTCCTATAATGTTTAACTAAAACACGAATCGACCCCAAGCATCATGTTTTTCAGTTTGAAAAAACTCATAGAACACCAAGACCTCATGTATCAAAGTCGAATAACGTCTAAAGCTAAAGAATCCGCCCTTTCGTCTTTTCCTATAACGTTTAACTAAAACACGAATCGACCCCAAGCATCATGTTTTTCAGTTTGAAAAAACTCATAGAACACCAGGACCTCATGTATCAAGGTCGAATAACATCTAAACCTAAAGAATCTGCCCTTTCGTTTTTTCCTATAATGTTTAACTAACATACGAATCGACCCCAAGCATCATGTTTTTCAGTTTGAAAAAACTCATAGAACACCAGGACCTCGTGTATCAAGGTCGAATAACATCTAAACTTAAATAATCCACCCTTTCGTCTTTTCCTATAATGTTTAACTAAAACACGAATCGACCCCAAGCATCATGTTTTTTGGTTTGAAAAAACTCGTAGAACACCAGGACCTCATGTATCAAGGTCGAGTAACATCTAAATCTAAAAAATCCCTTTCGTCTTTTCCTATAATGTTTAACAAAAAACATATCGACCCCGAACATCATGTTTTTCAGTTTGAAAAAACTCATAGAATACCAGGACCTCGTATGTCAATTTCAAATAACTTTTAAACCTAAAGAATCCGCCCTTTCGTCTTTACCTATAATGTTTAACTAAAACACAAATCGACCCCAAACATCATGTTTTTCAGTTTGAAAAAACTCATAGAACACTAGGACCTCATGTATCAAGGTCGAATAACGTTCCGATCTAAAGAGTCCGCCCTTTCATCTTTTCCCATGTAGAGTTTGAAACATAAATGATATCTCAAGTTTTCACTGTAGTGAGAACACATGCAACAGATAGTCGGCCTAACAGGCCGAGACGCTGACAACAGGTAGGCTGGCGGGCCGCCAAATGTTTAAACGCTACGTGCTCTAAGTCTTTGTTACTTATGGACGAGAAATGACGGTTTTTATTCTTCTCTACGACAAGTGGTGATGTATGTTATTAAATATCTTTACAAAAGAAGGAGGCTATCAATCAATGCTATTAATAAAAGGTGTGGTAGATAAGTGGATGCACAGCTGCACTCTGCCACCAGTGATCATGTTGGAAGTTATCTAGTTTATTTATTTTCTTCTCTTATGATTTGCTGGGTAGTAATGCAGATGGTCTATTCTACACAAGGGATCCGGATAATTGTAATAGAACTGGATTGAAAACGTGTTTAGGGAACCCTAAACAAAATCTGCGCCTCTGTAGAAATCTCTGTTTAACGTTATTGATCCATTCTAACAGAGAGTTTTGTTTGGGCGGTCACGTATAACGACAATAGTATGCAAATTCCGAAGAGTCTACCTTATATTTTTATTTGATAAAAGCTAGACTTGCTAATCTACGAGTCAATTTATAGCAAATATAATTAAACTTGAGTTCCTAAGATCTTTTTAGGGTTCCGTTCTCATTATAATATTACCACTACAAGTTAAATGAAATTATCACAGATATTATATTTCTGTTGTCGCTGTAATCCGTACTAATAATATAAATTTGAAAATACCACCACCGAACCACGGAACCGATTGTGATGAAATTCAGTACAGAGATAGAGTTGACATTGAGGAAGAACATAGGCTACTTTTACGCAATAAGCATTATAAGTCGTAAATATGTCTGTCCTTTGAAAGTTGTCTATGTTATTAAATTAATTCACGCTGGCAAAGCCGCAGGCGGGAAGCTAGTAAGAAATGAGTAATACAAAAAACAAAATAAAATTAATATTTAAAGGAAGCTCCCATGCCTCAAACGCAATTTCAACTCGCGCTTGGCTGGTTTTTTGGCACCACAAGCAAATATAGACGGTTTTCTTTGCGTCATAATTTTTAAGTCATCCTTAGACAACAACGGTAACAGTCTTCCCAATCTAGATCTTAACTGAGATTCCGGTTTTTTCCTTGTGACAGTTATTTTTTTTTGCATTCTTGTCAACCTACGAACAGTAATAGTACCAAGTATAGGCCAAGTGCAATTTGGAGTCATAAACGAAAATGTCGTATACTATATGTTGCATAAATAAACAGTAAAAATATTAAGTTCCTTATTATTTAAGAAACTCCATATTTATTATTTGTAATACATATCTGTAACTAATATAAAGAGAGACTACTCTTAGCATTTAATACGATTTAGATATGGATAGCAACATCTATTAATCTTGGAATCAACTTAGCAAAAATATTACGTTCATTGCATGAGAGACCTTAAATATTTATTAAAATAAAAAAAATGTTACTGGACAAATTACACAAATTTATAAAGTAAGCAAATAAAATGCTTATATTATGGGTACTAGACAACGATATTAATATATAGAAATACTTATTTAAGTATTTATATACCCGAATAAATATAGACCAGGAAATACAAACATCTATGTTCATCACACAAATGTCTGTCCCTGTCGGGGATCGAACCCGAGCCTCGCGTTTAGTCGATGGGTTTAGGTGCGGATGTTAGCCACTCGACCAACGAAAGGTCAATATCATCTAATTTTATTGGAACGAAGTTCCTTATTGCGCGTTGTGAAAGGGGGAAACACGGAAAAAATTGTTACGAAAAGTTATAACGACACTTTTCCGGCGACGACATACACACATTGGTTGCTATAGCAATAGTAACCACTGTGTGTATGTCGTCGCCGGATTGATATTTCCAAAACTCAGACACAATCAAACCCCAACGTGATTGGGTTCTATTTCGCATTAAACAGTGTGATGTCGCGACGATTTTTTTTATTATCGATTAATTAGTGAAGGAATTGTGAAAAAAAAATCATAAACTTAGTTCCATCCGTGTGTCCCTTGACACCTCTCAACTTTTTTTTGTTATAACGGAAACAGAAATATATATTATGTGAAAATTTCAACTATCTAGCTCAGGCTTTACGACATACAGTCTGATGACAAACAGATAGAGACGGACAGCGTTTCTAAAAATGCCTGTTTTATTGCAGTCCCAAGTATCTACTGAAAAGTATCCCGAAACTAAGTTAGGAATGACATAAACATTATCTTTTATCGTAATACATCACCCGAAACCGTTAGGGGTTTAAGTAAGCGTGTCATTTCGCAGTTTACAGATTTTATTATCTACCCCAATGTTGTTCTGCTTTGCGAGCATGAAGTAATTTACCGAACCACTTTACTACGATGTACATGTACGTATATATGTGCATATACATATATAGTAAACATCTATGTTACCATTTTAGTTTTTCTCTAGATATAATAATAAGATTAGGTATATTCATTATATCTGTGATAAATGTCTTATTTATTCAACGCCACTGTGGCCGAGTGGTCTACGTGTCTAACATTGATGCATGAGGTCCTGGGTTTGATTTTCAAGCTGTTTTTACAGTTTATCTAAAAAAAAATGTAATCTAGCCTGAGATAGGATTTGTTACCTATCAAATCGTTAGACTAATAACGTTAGTAACTTTGACAACCACTTCAAGGATATGTGCGTGACGATATTTTCCTTAAGATTATGTGATAATAATAAGTACTCAATACGCACAGATGTGTTAATTAGTCTCATTTCTTACGTTTCACTTGAATTTGAGTTGATATATATTTTTTTAACATTTTTTGAATCATGGCTAAAATTAAGGTTAAACATTTGTTACAGAAACATTTTTATTAATCTGTTTGTTTTAAAACAGAATAACAAGAAACTTTTCTTAAATACTTACCATACAACAACCAAACTTTTTTTAAATATTTACCATAAGTTTTTAAATAAATTAGCAAGAATGATATATCAAGTTTCTTTACCAGTTGAGTTACTTTTACATAACAAAATAAATAGTCAAGTGCGTGTCGGAATTGAATCGTATGTAAAAATGTTATTATGTTGTTTCCTTGCTATTTTTAGTATTTGTTGTTATAACGGCAACAGAAATACATCATCTGTGAAAATTTCAACTTTCTAGCAATTACGGTTCATGAGATACAGCCAAACAAACACAGATGGGTAGTATCTATATGTAGTATGGATAGTAGTAGAGTATTAGTAATAGGCCCCGTTTGTACCCGAAAGGTACAAACGGGTCTTTTATAAGCTACTTACATAAAGTAGTAATATTATTAAATAGTTTTATATACCTGGGATAATAATAGTCATCAAGAAGACAAGAGCAAGCGTTGAAATGGGGTCTTACCTGGAAAAAATAATTGGTAGTTATTAAAAAGTGTCTATGTTTAGAATGATATATGAATAATACTGATGATAGATGAAACGACGCCATTTTTATCGATAAAAAATGTAGTCACGCCCACAGTTGGAGATAGGCAGAAATACATGTGCACTCACGATTAGCCGACGATATTAGTTCCCATGATCTGACAGGAAAGTCCGTCGCCATATTGGGCACAAGTCCCGAGTTTCCTCACGATATTTTCCTTCACCGTAAGAGCACTCAAAAATAAACCTAAGTTAGGAAAACTCATTGGTATTGGACGAGGTTTGAACCTGAACTACCGGAATGAAATTATGAATTCTAGACGTCTAATAATAAACTTCGTACCGTCTAACAGTCAATGAACGTCGTTGTTATCTTTTAGTTGAGCAAATTTAAGGCCTTGATGAACGTACTCGTAATAAATAAAGATGCAAAAAAAATATTAATTTGATAGAGATCTAAAAAGTATTTTGCTATGATGAATAATACAAACACTAAGAAAATAAAAATAATAAAAAAACAAAAACTTTTAAGACATAGATAATAGTTTAGAATTTAGGTCATAGATTACTACTTTGGATACTGCACTTTTTAACCTTTGTAATTATTTATCCTACAAAAATAATAAACAACATGAAAATACATTATTTGACAGGATTGACAACAAATATTTGACATGTAGATAGGTACTAAACATTTATTGAAAATTATTTATCTTTCATAAAATTATGTATTCATCTAGTTTTCATTGTTTTTAAGATGTTGATTCTGCTATTCCGGGCGGAGACAAATCCAACGAATCAAAAACCATGAAAATTGGTCCAGCAGATCTCGACTTATATCTAAGTGTTGTAACAAACCCGACTTTGGTCTATGTATGTAGAAGATACAGTCTGAGTTTTAAAAGTAATAAAATGTTTTTCTTTAAAAACGTGTAAGATAATTTTTGGCAAATGTTTTAAAGTTTATTTATGGAGCCCACTAAGCTGTTAGGCCTGATGTGCTACTGGCTATACGCAAGTCTGGATACTTTCTGGACTGGAACACGACAATATCTATTGCAAGAATAGGTAAGGCCGTGGCTCCCTACCCGGGCGAGTTGCTGTTCAGAACTTCACCACCAGTCTTGTTGGGAGTGACCCAGTTAATCTCACCCCTTACAGGTAGGAGGGTAGATAGACTATTCAATACTAGGAACCCGAAGCAATACGGGTAAAAAAGTATAAAATTTATTTTAAGTCAAATAAACTTTGTACCTTTTTAGGGTTCCATACACAAAAGGAAAAATCGGAACCCTATTACCAAGATTTTCTATTTTTCTGTCAGTCTGTCACCAGGCTGTATCTCATGAACTGTGACAGTTCAAAAATTCATTTCAAATTTTCACAGATGATGAATTTCTGTTGTGGCTATAACAACAAATACTAAAAATACAATAAAGGAACCATATTAAGGGTGTTCCCATGCAACAAACGTGATTTTTTGCCGTTTTTATATATAATGATGATATTTATACACATGACATTTTCACAGATGATGTATTTATATTGCCGTTATAACAACAAAAACTAAAAATAGAAGTATTATTTGCCGTTTTTAATAAAATGGTACAAAACCCTTCGTGCACAATTCTGACTCGCACTTGATGGATTTTTATACTTCATTGTGAGAAAATTATACAATTTTTTTCGACTTTGTTATACAAATAAATTTAACTCGTATCAAAGCGTACGTAAATAAAGACTTATATTTTGTGTAAGCTAAAAATTGAATGAAAATATTTGAACTCACTGTCGTTCCAGAACAAATACTTGGAATTTACAAAGAAAACTTGATTGTTAAACAAATTAAGTACAAATGTACCGGAAAGTTACGCGAGTCGGTCGCTTTATCGGGAATCTCGGGGAAACTTTTTAATATTTGATTTGTAACTTTTATGTTAATATTATCTAGCTTTGAAAGACATATTTATGAGGTTTCTTCACTTTTTCTTCTAACCGATAATAGCTATTACGGCACTGATGCTTGTTTTGTGCAAAGTTACTTCAAGAATCTTTGTGTTAAAATATTAAAAAAGACAATATTCATTGTGAATATTCATTGTGTAATAGACAATATTCATTGTGAATATTGAATAATTAGGATTCCGTACTGTATCACATTTTGATATTTAGACAGTTGTAAATTTTCACAGATGATGTATGTATATTACCGTTGTAACAACAAAAACTAAAAACAGATAGAAAGTATATTTTTATTATAGCTACTATTAGGAAGCTACATTATCTGAAATTGCTATAGCCATAACTTATATTATTTGTTTTGAAATAAATTAGTATACAGACAGATTAATCTACATTTATAAGATAATGAGGGAAAAAAGCGTTACTAAAAATCTTTTCGTTCGTTCGCTAAACCCTCTTTTAATTGGTTAGTAGACAATTTTAGTAGATAAATAAAAACGTCCGCGACACAATACCTTTAACTTCTATATTTAGTAACTATAAGGTAATTTTATATGTAAAAAAATAATTTAAATTAAAAGGTGCAATTTGAGAATGATAACTACACAGTCATATTAATCCTTACGATTAAAAGTTATTTTATCATATAGAAAATTTTACAGAGATAAATTTTGCTCTTTGTTGCGCTTTCATCGGATAAATAGATTCTGAAATATCGTGAAATTAATATATATGCACTCCAAATTATTTGAAGTAGATATTGTTGAACGCGGCTTGCGGCTCGCAGTGAACGCGGAGCGCGGTCATAGTCTGCGACGAAATCATTTGATTTATTCACTCATTTGTATGTTAGTTACTCGGGCGAAGCCGCGGGCAACTGCTAATTAATAATAAATGGAAATCAATTATATTTATTTACATGTTTGATTATAACACATAAGTAGTTTAAAAGCTTAACTAATTTCAGGGTTTTGTACCCAAAAGATAAAAACCGAACCTATTACTAAGACGCTATCAGTCTGTCTGCCGTTTGTCTGTTTTCTATCTATCTATCACCAGGCTGTATCTCGTGAACCATGATATTTGAAATTATCATAGATAATATATTTTTGTTGCCACTTTTACAGCTTGTACTTGCTAAAAACAATCTAAATATACATAAAATAGGTGTTCCCATACAACAAACGTAATTTCTTTGCAGTTATTATAGATTCGTTATTCGTTCGAATAGGTTCGTTATACGGAACCATTCGTGCGCAAGTCCGAATCTCACTTGGCCAGTTTTATTATGAAATGATACTGAA
>DVZL01007263.1:0-10846 GCA_018236625.1 Lasaia peninsularis
GCCCTAGTACCTTGGCTAATCGTGGGTGTGTTCTTGTATATCTACTGGACTTACGAGTCGTGGATATACTAGCACACGTCTGCCTACCTCTTCGGGGATAATAGGCGTCAAGGTACTTTTTTTTACTTTTTGATAAGTAAGAGTTGACAGAATACATGATAAACCTACAAGGCTTCTGTTCTTTGGTGTTTAGCTTCGGAAATCTAAAAATCTAATCCTAGACGTATGATTGCAAACGGCGACAAGTAACAGGTCGATGGCTCGTCGAATGACGCATTAGCCAAATTTAACTTGAGCCCGACGAGCCTGCTCATGTTAAATATGGGAGGAGTGACTAATACTTAGTTCTGACTAGTCCCTACCGGTTATTTATATAAAAACAAACTGATTTATTTACGTCGCACTACATGAGTTATGTGGTGTTCAAATGGGAAGTCGCTGTTTATCAGGATTATGAAATTAAAATATTGATATTCTATTTCATATTATTACATACGTACCGTCTGTGGCTTCATCCGTTTATTGAAGATGTTTCGGCCTCCCTTGGGAATGCGTAAAGATATCAATATAAAAATTAGCTTTTGTCTTTCACGAAGGTTTATTTCAGGCAGTAGTTAGCGCATAATCCATCTTGTCTAGCGCTAGATTTTACTACCGTAAAAGTGACATCGTCACAAAGGTTGGTGATTACAAAATGAGTAAAATAAATGCAAAAAAAGACTTTAGAAAAGGTTTTTATTATTTTTCGAGTTGTTCTCAACGAGCCTTTTCATTTGATACCCATATTTTAGAAATAACTATTCCGCCATCTTGGTTGGTCCGCCATATTGGATTTAAAATGATGTCATGTACCTTATCATGCATTGTCATCCAATTTAAACGTGTATACGAAATTTCAGCGTTATCGGGTGAAGATATCTACTTCAAAATTGAAGTCTAAGATTCCACCCGAACATACATACTTACATACATACAAGTTAAATAAAAGCTTTTAATAAAATATACACAATTATTTGTGTATCTTAATTAGTAATGGACAAATGTCATAATTTGATCTAAACCTAAAGTAAGAATAAGATGCGCTAATGCACAAATATTATTATATATATAGATATTAACATAAAACTAATAACACCAAGACCAGAAAAAACTGACAATGTTCTGTCCCGTCGGAATCGAATTGAAGTCTTGCGTTTAGTAGGTGGAGTTAGGCCTTTACGCCAACCCCTCGACCAACGTGTATAAATTTCATAGTTCTGTGCTACTCACATTCCTATAAATTCTACTTCACTACCAGGCAGCTATTAAGATAACTGTGTCATTAATAACAAGACCTCTGGTGGTTGAGTGCTGTGCAGCAACTCGCCCAGATCTACCGCCTTACTTATTTCTGCCGCCATAAGTACATTGTCGTGTTCCGGTCTGCAGGTTAGGCCTTACATCTCGTATGGTGTTTATAGTTCACCGTTTTGTTTTACTAGTAGGAGAGTCGTGTGCTTGTTCCAGCGAACAAAGACAGCTCTTATCCTATAAAAAAATCTTTGCCGTTTAATAAACTATGTTTCGCGTTTAGGTGTAATAGTATAGCCCCGTATGTGATAAACTAAACGATTGAGCTTCTGCACTACTGAACTCATTTGAATATTGAACTAGAAACAGGCGAGTGAACTTAGTTTGGTAGTTCCAGCATTGTTCTAAACTTATGGTAATGGTGGGTTGTTTGAGTTGGACGCGAGCTGAACTCCCCTCGAATACTTGGGGCGAAAACTTCTGCGAAAATCTAATTTAGATCGCCTACTGGAAGACACGAGCAGATAATTAGCTTTTAGCGTTCGTACAGAAACTCGTCTAGTCTAATTTTAACTTTGCGTTTGCGTCTTTTTTCTCATTGAAGACGGCATGACTAATAAACAAACTATCTGAAACCGTTTCAGCCTTATGTGGTGGAGAACGGTGATGGCAACTTTACTCGTAGTCTGGATTATAATCTGGACAAGTGAGCTCAGTGGTCGAACGCACAAAGCCAGCAAATTATGTGTTTAACCTAAGGATGTGGTATTGTCATTGATAATCAAATACCAGATACTTAAATAGATACAGGAGTAAATTTAATAAACATCCAGACTCACAAACATTTATGTTTATGAATCAAAGCCACTTGTACACATGCAGGAAAGACTACTTGAAGTTAACTTTGAAATTTTGAATTTCTGAAATTGAAAAGGTTCTGGGGGTTATTATAAATGATATATACTATAAGAACAATTATAACTGTAATAAACCCATAGTAAAAAAAGAACTCAATGATTTTTAGCATTTTTTTCAACAGTGAATGGCTCCGTTCCGATTCGGTTGTAAATTTTAGAATTAGTATATAGACGCGTCAGAAGAACCGCTTGTAAGGTCTATGTGAGGTAAAATATTTTCTATTCTACTATATTATTTAGGATTACGTGCCAAAAAATACTATATACAGAATAAAATCAATATATAAGGGGTGATCCCATACAACAGATATATATTTTTTGCCGTTTTTAAAGATAATGGAATGTATTTGTACGCGAGTCGGACTCGCACTTTACTGAATAATGTTTCACAATTTTGACGACAATTAGGAATACCCACCTGAATAACAAAGCGAAGAAGAGAACCTATAGTTTCAGCTACAGTTGAATACGATAAATAATACAAAAACATTTACATTTTAGGTTAATCGACAAGTGACCATTTTGTTGGGTTATGATAATATTTAAGGTCATAAGAAATAACGGTGCAAGAATCTACCAGCAAATAAAAAGTACAATAATGATCGACGAAATTACCGCGTAAGTTATCAAACATCGATTTATACCAATCGCCTACCGAATGTATATCTTGTTTCCATATAAGGCGATCGCGTGATTACGAAACATCCACAAATGTCCCTTTACGTTTCCCAACTTGCTCGCTTCATCTTGGGAATTATTTTATTTGAATTATAATTTTGAATGTCAGCCACCATTTAATGTTTAAATTATTCCTGAATTAATATTCTTGTTACCTTGATACGTTGGAACCGAATACATTAATGCGAGAATATCATTTTCATTCATTAAATGTGAATTTGAAATTCCGTAACTAAATACATTTTGCCATTTATTTATTCTGACATTTTGAATGTATTTTATTCAAGTACCGTAATACTTTTGTATTAAAAATCATTTATAGTCAAACTGTATTTTTTTCAACATGAGACATTAAATAAAAATGCTATTTTTATATGGTAACCATCGCTTATACACATTACACACTATGTATATAACTGATCATCTTAATGTAAAATTACCTCATGCGTGCTCTACACCTTTCTTCTTTTTTTTTCATCTGTGCGTTTAAAATATAAGTTATCCAATTATTATTGAGATTGTTTCTCTGATCTCTGTTTTGTGTCAATAAAATTACAACAGAATCTATGATTATTCTTGATTCGTGTGACTTTTATGACATGATCCAGGTCTTGGTCCAAGATTGATGCAACTACAAAATATCTGCTTTGGCGGATGGCCCGTTTGTATATGTTTGTGACTGAAATAAAAAACATCTTCATTGTGAGTTTATACTTTCAGCAGTATTTTATTAATATATAAGATGATATTGCGCGAGATTTAGGACACACTTCCTGCACAAAGTATGTCTTTTACGTGAGCTCGAGCGTATTTAGAAGAACTTGTTTCACTAATTTTGTTTAGACTAGTTTCGTCGTGTGGGTTCTAAAGAAAAGTCATCAGAATCCCGCGATATTCTTTCAGTGGCTTATTAAATAGGTGAGTAGAAAGATTGGGAGAATTAAATTCGGATGGTAACAGAGTATAAATAAATTTATTATTTACAATTACAAATACAATTACATTATACACTTTAAATATTGTAATTTAATAATTATATTTCCATGATATAGATGGTATTTGAACATGGATGAATTGTACACATGAATATCTTTTGATTTTGGCGATGTTGATGCAAATGCTTTAGTGCAGTGAGTCCTTGAGGCAACTGACATTGGAACTACAGATCAAATCCTGATGCTTCAAAACAATAGTATTAAAATACGAAATTTCTACTATGTTTTAATGCAAAAAATAGCCTTATTAGTGGAGTTTTAAGAAGAAAACGATTTTGTAAAGCTCTAAGACATAAATTGAGTTTAATACATTATATGCCTTTTCCTTAAAGACCTTGGTGTTAAGATAAATATTTCTGAAAGCGATAATTCAGTAGCAACCTTGTGATAATTACTCAGCTGTGAACTTGTTTAATTTATTTTGCAAAAACTGGCTTTTACGAGCTAACAACTGGCACACGATAATGGTAATGTGTATATATTTTTTTAATAATTAATAAAAAATTCGTAGGAACAACTAACGTGTGTAAAAATAAACGAACACATACAAAACGGTGTCGGCACGTGGATTTTTATCGTAAATACAGTTTTTCACGCATTGTAATTACATAGTTTTTTAAGAGTACGTGTTTAATATTCAATACTTTGTTGTGTATTAGAAGTTATCACACAGCCTTGTATCAAAATATATGTCACGTTTATCGTACACTGCCTGATAGCGGACACTTTGTATGCATCCAATGCACACAATGTCTTGATATGCGTATGTGTTTGGTTGTGTGTCCCAAAATATTTTGAATGAATGTTTAAAATAATATTAATTATTCATGCTATATCTTGAAACTTACCTTCTTCACAGATAAATTTATATGATACCTTTACGCTTCAACATATATGAAATAAAATGTGGCGGTATACGTTTTTAATAATTTGAAACAATGTTAAACAAGCACACCCTCGACTGATGGCAGGAGATTACCGTAGCCTATAGACGCCATAGATGTTGTGGATGTGTCGATGTTCTGTGGCCGGGGTGTTAAGCCTGATGTGTAAGTCTATCAGCTACCCTCCTTCCATAGGTATAAAATGAAATATTTATATGAATGGTCTATTCTACACAGGGGACCCGGACTAACACGTATATATTTTTAGGAGACAGTTTAGCTCATATGGTGAAAAGTATTGTTATAGTCGAGATTGGAGATAACTAAACTAGAAGCAGTCTATTTATTCCACCTTTGTAACCCACCCAATTTGTTATTAGAAATACAATTAAATACATAAATTGGAAGTAAATTTCAATCATTTGCAGTGCGGAAAATCAAAGAGGAGATGAAACTAAGATATTAAGTACTTGATATAGTAAGTAGAAACGTCGCAAGCTATCTCCATAATCATACCATAACGGTTATTAATGTATTATTACACTTGCACATTTGCGACATAAACATTAATAAAACTGTAAAATATCATTCACACTTGCACGTATCCGAGAATAAAGTTGAAGTCGGCACAATCCATCGCATTAATGCGATTAAGCAAACATTGCTTTTCGATAAGAGGGGACACGTTCACAACAATTTGTCAGGTTCAGCGACCCCTTTTGGATCAAATCCATAAACAATTCATCTTCTCAATTCCATACGTGTGCTGATGAGCAGAAGCTTTATAAATGTTCAGGACTATCGATTCGAAAACTACTCGTTTAATGCGCTTTTCCACACATAATGCGGTATTGCGATCTCTTTTGCACGTAAGTACAATATTAAATCCCATTCTGAACGTAGTTCGTGTAATAAAGGTATAATCGGGAGACTTATATACACAGAACGCTCCAAATTAATTCTTAGTGCAGGTGTTCCGTTAGTGAAATTGTGCAAACATCTTACGAATATAAAACGTAAAACATCTCGTTTATGAAAGAAGTTTTCTCTCGGGGTAACTAGTGCGAAACTAAATAGCGTTATCAAAAGCTTGCCAGACTTAGAATCAGTTGAGCTCGTGACGTTTTTGCAATTTATATTTGTGAGAACCGATGATTCACCGAATGCATAAGTATATTAAGGTCAGACATCACAGTTTCATATTGTTACTTTCAATATTATAAAGATTGAATATAATATTTATATTACAAATTAAAGATAAAAATCTTAACAACTAGATTTGCATTTATGTAATCAGAAATAACATTTAAGCACATCACTCTTATTTTTAGTAAAATAATTTAATTCTTGTTAATGGAATCGTAATTCCATTCATTATTTTTATTGGCACCGCTAAATATCCAGAAGTATGTTAGTTATTGTAGGCATTGAAATAATCATACACCAAATACAATCACACGCTCCCAACAATACATTCGTTTGTTTACTCATAAAACAAATATGCAATGATTGCATATACGAAATGTTTATTCGGGTAGAGTTGGAGCTGGGGAAGTCATTTCGGCTTGCATTAAGAGAAACATTTTCAGAGAAACCATCTCCGCTGGAATATTGCCAAGAACACTTTCCAACTCATGGCCGATTCAAATAAATTATGTATGATATAATACATGTCTGCTTTTGATAAACAAGCTGATCTCGTGTTATTCTTTTTGTACCGTAATTTATTAATGATTATTTTGAATGCACCAGCTTGAATTAAATAAATTTATGTTTTTTGTTTAAATACTACGTCAACTTCAACGTTTCGACACTAATTAACTTACAAGACATATCCTAATTCTTAAAAAAACATAAACAGTAGAAGAAATAGGTAGTTATATTTCTTAACAAATTTCATTTCATTTTAAATAAACAAAGATCGTCGCGCCCATATCCTCCTAGTAGTAGGCAGAGCTATTTAAAATCATAATGAATGAGGTATTTATTCTCCTCAGTTTTTTATATCTGTTTCTTCTGTCAAGGTCAATGTCGAATGGTGCAATCCATAAATCGTCGTTACCTAATCTTATTAGTTATTTCGAATCAGTTTCTTAAGTTCAATGTCGAATTGCAGAATCGATAAACGATCTAATTGCCCGAGAAACGAGTGTTGTATACATTATTAAAATGCAAGCAAGTTTCTCATACCCGATCGTGTGCCGCCGTGAGAGAGTCGTCGAGTGAATCGATTCAAACTTTTCCTATTACTGCGGAATTGGCTTGGAGCATGTTTTTTGCTGATACGCTCTCTTGAATTGTCTTTGTCAGAATAGTATAAATATGTTATTCTATTGGTTTTCATACAAACATACAAACCAGTATAATATGCAATCAATTTAAAATATCAATTTTAAACTGGTTTTGTTTCAGTAATACTGTGTTCTGTTAGAGTAGTATTATATCCCTTTTTTGCCAGTGAGTAAGTTGTGTCATATATAAAGAAAAGAGCATACTCATTCCTAAAAGGTCGGCAACGCATCTGTGATACTTCTGGTGTTGCGGGTGTTCGTGGGCGGCGGTGATCACTTACCATCAGGTGACCCACTTGCCCGTTTGCCTCCTCTTAGCGGGGAAAAACTAAGAAATTAGGAAAATACCTTTACGGAATAGTTGAAAAGTTATTCGGTAAATGTCATAAACATTGAGTTAATGTTTGCGAAATATTAATGTAGGGCGAAACTTTAGGGAAGATATAAAAATGTATTCGTATCATATTAAAATATTTTTGTTTTATTAATAGTGTAATAACATTAAACTGATACCACAATGAATCTATTATTGATATATTAATTATACTGTTGACGATGATAAAAAATAATTTACGATAATCTTTATTATATTTGCAAAAAAGTACTATAACGCTGTACAATTACTTAATGAATGCTAATTTACTTAAATGAATTTTACAAAAAAAGTAGAGCTCATAAATACGGTTTAACACGACATTCCAGAAGCAATTACTTTCGAATACAACTGCAGTAAAAATAATTGTAATGTCACTTTTAAGAACTTTAGCGTGTGTTAAATTGTCGATTTTTATTACAAAACAAAGGCGGAGTTTGTTCGTGAAGTGTAATCGGTAAAGTTTGCAACAACATCGTCCGACTTTCCGCCTCTATCAGAGTTAGTTAATGCGAGTTCCCGTGCAGCGGATACGGATATCGATCGCGACAAGTGCTGGATGCCGGGACTCGTCTGGCGCGCAATCCCCCGACCCATCCCCTCGAGGGACGTCAAAAGGGTCCGCTTTAACGTGCTCCTCGTTACTTTGTTCTTGTTTTGTTTGAAGGTTAATATGAATTAGTCTTGACGTGAAAGATGAAGGTGGATTTAAATTGTCATCTTTGAATTTAACATCTAAAGTTTAAGCTTTACTGTAAACATGAACATGAATATTTAAATACGCATGTAAGGAGTACTCTGCGACGTAAAAGGTAAAGGTAATAAGTGCTTCCTTAAAGATTTATCAGTTGTTGATCATAACAATAAGGATGACCTTGCATGCGAAACACAATGTATGGCTGGAAGTATAATTAATTATGCAAGCCCGCGTCTGGTGGCCCGGTGGCTGGCCCGGGCGGCGCGGCGCGGCGGGCGCGGCCGCCCCCCTCGCCCCGGACGACGTGCGCCGCTCTCCCGCGTCGGCACTACTCTCGGTTACTCGTTCCACGGAACGGTTTACGGAACGCATCTTACCTTTCACCACTAACGTCACATGTTTCCAATTTGAAATGTTACGCTTGGCATTGTGAAGTGATTTTGGTGATTAGTGGCCATTGTTGGAGCGCGAGGACGCCGGCTGAGACACCTTTTTCACATACAATTGATACCGGTTAGCATTGCTCGTTGACGTTTTTATGTAATAGTTTTTGCTATCTTTTTGTTTGCTTAAATGTCTACCTTTTAACTTTCATGCATCGTTGATTTCTCTCCTGATTACTCGTTTCTGTCAAAACGATTCGGTATCTGTATTAGGTGAAGGGTTGAGCGCGCTATCCTGAACATTAGCATGTGCACATAATGCACTAGCGTGCAGCCGTGTAGTCGCTAGTAGCGTATATATACAAAGCGGTCCCTGATAGCCACACCCTGATAACAGCATCATCTCTCTCGCTCATGTTGCATATATGATACCATCTCTTTTCAGATATAGATCACTAGAACGTTAATTTTGATAGCTGATTAAGATTAAAAAATGCAACGTTAGTTCCGCAATGGCGCATTGGCATTTCACGCACGCATGCACTTAGGTCGGACATATTACGTTGGGAGGAAACAGCTTGTTTTACTCGCTTCGATGTTTGCTTTTGTTCTTTTCTAACTTCTTTGTTAATGGTTATTGTTCCTTTGTTCGGTATTATAAAGCGGCCTCTGTCGGGGAGACGCTATTTATAAACATTCACTCGTTGATTGGAATCCTTTGTAAACGTCATTTTCTTTATGTTACTCGAATTAGATTTTATCTTCTTTTATATAAGTATTAACGTTTCTTTTTACTTTGGTGATCTTACTTTGTAATAGGTACATATTTTAAACTGAATTAATATCACTTATATCTAATACGTCTATATGTTTGTTATTATTCTCACTTCTAGTATTAGATTTGGTATTTATATAAACATTATTTATGTCGTATTTTATTGTTCGCGTTGTCTACTTTTTTACTTTTATTACCTAGTAATATTCCATTTTAAACATGAATAAAATATCGTCACACCCATGTTCTCGAAATGGCAGGGGTACGGTAGGAATACATATGCACCCACGATTAGCCGACAATATTAGGCACCATTACGTGGCAGGTGGCAATTCAATTGCCATATCGGATACAAATTGTTTTACAAACATACATTTAACAAACAATGATACTGTTATTAGTTATAGGTGTAGGTTTTCTTATAGTTTAGAACAAATTGTAGTCGTTTTTTTACAAAAACTAATAGCTTCATCTTACCTGAGGGAAAATATAGAAAGCTTCGAAGATAGAAGACATTCTTTTTAACTCTCTAGAGCAAAGTATTAGATAGTCAAATGATTGAATTTATTGAACACCTAATAACGATGATTATTATTATTAATGAGAATTCTGTGTTATGCGTATATGTAAATGTATTAAATTCTTGTCACAATAAAATTTGTAACAACACTAGCAAACATTTGACCTAGCATTGTAATACGTTTGAAGTTTTAAAGTATTTTTGAAGATATTTTGCTTTTAATTTAAATTATCTTTTTTTAATTTTTATCACAAAAAAGCGTTCCAAGTTCCTTACACATAAATGAAAAATAATAAAATTTGAGTGTCTGTATGTAATATGAAAATGACAGCTTTTTTCTAAATACATAATAATATGTATGTTTACCAGGGGCGTACCACTCCATAGAGGCACTTAAGCACTCATTACGCTTTGACACTTCTAATATATCTAATTAAACTCTGAATAATATATAAATATTTCACTACCATGATCACATAATCTATGAAACTAAATAAAAAAGCTAAAAATCTATAAAAAAGAAATTTTTTGGTGACCAAATACTCCGCCGCGTACCTAGAGTCATAATCCTGTGCATGCTGCTGATGTTTACAAGGCTGATATATACCAAAATAATATTTTTTAGAATTGTTGTCTTTATCTTTGTCTGTTTGTTTCCACTAAACTCTGAAACGGCTGTACCGATTTTGATAGAACTCACTGGCAGAATAAAATAATATAAGATAACAAGGATTAGCTTAGTCTACTTTTATTTAGTTAAATTCAAACGCGGACGAAATCGTACGCAAGGTTAGTGCAAAATAAAATTGCCGACGCAGAGGCGGTCCTTTACTTACTCTGTAGCATTGCCAGCCTACGCCCACCCACCACATGTCTCGGCGGCGCGTATAAATCTTACCTGACAACATACCGAACTGCATAAACTTCCACCGTACTCCATTTGGTTTTCTTGCTCATATATATACGTATTTTTTTATGATATTGGAAGGCAAACAAGCAGACGGATTTCCTGATGGTAAGAAATACACGCCGCCTATAGACAC
>DVZL01007264.1:0-10846 GCA_018236625.1 Lasaia peninsularis
ATCTCTAACCGTTTAGGCAGCATTCGGGAGAATCGTTAACGTACGGCAGTTTTTTCGTCGACTTACTCCACAGCTTTCACTACCACGAAAAATCCCATCTATTTTCCGGGATAAATTATAGCCTGTACGGATTCGAAAGAATTCCTCTAATTAATGGTAAAAGAAATTTTGAAATCGGCCCAGTATTTTTTGAGCCTATTCAATACAAACATACAAAAATACAAAAAATGTATTTATAATATTCTTTATAATATTAGTATAGATAGATCATCTATTTCATTGCCCGGGATTGTAATGTGCCTGAAGTGGCGATAGGCTTGCCACCTATCACATCATGTGGTATATTACCTTGGCTAATACCTCCTCTTCTGGGATAATGTACTATTGGCGTGAAGGTTCTATTTAATAAATTGAATATTTTTCACAATTAACATTATTATTATACATAATTACACTTAAGATAAATAATAATTAGGTGCTTGATATGGGAAAATTAAAAAGTCACATCATTTGTGAAAAATTATTCCATCCATACTTACAAAGTTTCGCGTTTATAATATTAGTAAGATTAAAACTTTGATATACCCTCAAGAAGAAAATCTTTTATATCATTACACAGCCAACAACTTACTATGGAAATGAAGCTACAAATTATGCTAAGTAAATAACTAAGAGAGTTTTAAATACCTGCCGAACTAAAAGCTCGACGTGACGCCTCGAAGCAATATTATTTTAATACTAGCAGTGCCCGCGACTTCGTCCACGTTTTTATGTAATTATTTTATTTTATACATATAAAAGTAGTCTTAGCTATTCCTTATTACATTACATGTCTGCCAGTTTTCCTGTCAAAATCGGTCCAGCCGTTTTAGAGATTAGCGGGTACAAACAGACAGACGTACAAAAATTCTAAAAAATATTACTTTGGTATGTGTGCCTTGTAAACATACATTTGCATTAAGTAAAAAGCGGTTATATTAATATTACTTACAGACACACATAGCTTCACGCCAGGTCCCCTGCGGGGTAGGCAGAGAGTATCGTGTGCCAAACGTCACGATCTCTACATACCTGTATAGCTTCATCCACATTCATCAATCTCTTCATGCATACACGCCGGTTGCGGAGACTCTTGAAACCACCCTCGGATAATACACGAGCTATTTGATCGTGGAATGTCTATTTTATAAACGAGGTGATACATTCATTCTTTATATTCGTAACTTCATTAAATTATAAAACTATATTGTTCAACAAATTACAATTATTTGTATTCGAATACAAATTACTATTTGTATTCGAATATCATTATCGACTTCGTAGCAGTATATTTTTATCCTTCTTTTTCATTGGTTTACAAAGACGCGAGGTCTAACAAGGTATTGTGGTAGAAGAAAATTACAACGTAATTTCAACACCCTTCAGAAGGCATAGCACGACCAACTTCAGAAATAGCTTTATCTCGTGTTGTAATCGAAAAAAAATCTATATTCGCTTAGAATGGGGCATCGGTAACACGACCTCACTTCCTGCTTTGGGCTGGATTGTCCCGCCTTTTGGCTGTCTGTCTGTCCCCAACGATAGCCAAAATGTCCCATTTTTACGAATAACCTATTTAGTTTTTTAATTTATTTATATTATATTAAAGTTTATTATTTTCTATTTTGCACTTAAATATATAATTTTGCCCTATACACAGTACATGTATTTATTTATCTATATACAAAGTTCAATTTCATTCATGTCAATGCCGCATTAGTATAGAATAGAAAAGAATAGGTCTTTATTCAAAATAAGTATAAATTATACATTTTTGATTGTCAAGTACAAAATATTCTGTTACAATAATATTTTTCTTATAATTAATTTTAACAGTATTGTGTATACAATAAAAAAATAATTAAATAAAAAAAGAAGAAAAAAAGAGAAGACCTACACGGAGATACCGGTTCTTATTTAATACTGGCGAGTTCAAATGGGTTTATACATTTAAATATTACGTTTGAATTAAATAGTAGTAGCCTAAGTTACTCCCTTTTACATCAGCTATCTACCAGTAAACTTCTCGTCGAAATCGGTCTTGCCGTCCTAGTGATAAGGCAAAACAAACGGACAGACAAAAATTCTAAGAAGTTGTTTTTGCTGTATGTATACTCTCTACAGAATAAGTAATTCCTTTCTTGGCCAATGTACCATTTTAACAATAAACTTGCCGACCATAATACAAAAGATTGGCCTTAATATAAATTTCAAAAATGTATAATAACTTAATTATGTAGAAAAAAAATATAACTTTGTAGAATATGTAGATTATAAAAATACTCCAGACTAATTGCCCTTTACTAACGCCTTTTATTATTGTATAATGGAATTTTAATTCATTTAGAAAATAAGAAAATGATAAGCCCGCTGAGCTTCTTTCACCGGATCTTCTCAGTAAATGGCAGAGTTCAGATGCACTAATAAATTTTGTAATTATAAAGACGCGTCACAAGAACGGCTAGTAAGGTCTATGTGAAATAAAATATTTTCTTTTCTATTATATTCTAATACTGATGCCTTAACATCCGTTACGTTACAACAAACAACTTATTGTTGAATACTATAATATATTAAGGAATACAGAGAAATTACATATTATCTACACAAAAAAAAATTGGAGTGTCCGTATGTAACATTATAATAACCACTTTTTATTAAATAAATATTTATGTTTACAAGGTTCTTATACTAAAACAATACTTTTTATAATTTTTATCTATCTGACTTTCGGGCTGACTGTCTGTTTGTACACGCTAACCTCAAAAACAGCTGGAGTGATTTTGACAAAACTTTCACTGGCAGACAGCGGATGTAATAAGGAGTAGCTTAAGCTACTTACATTCTAGAATTTTATTTTAGAAATGTGTAAAATAAGCCCAGCTAGTTTTAAGTACAAATCTTGTTTAATTCGTTTTATCATCGAGTTACAAAGTGTTCGTGCTAGGCCCCCGGTGACCGCTACAATCGAATTACGATCGGAATTGAAATATCCTGAAAATGGAACAACTTGAATGCAATCACGAATCATTTATTTTATCTTTTTGCACTAATGAGATAATATTATACATACCTTCACGCCAGGACCCTTACGATTTTGGCAGAGAGTATCGCACTCGATGCCAAATACCTGCCTAGCTTCCTCCACATTCATCATTATATTATTATATATTGTATTTTGGAATACTATTATTTTTTCTCGGAATTAATACAAATTGGGAAAGATAATAAAATTAAGGTTAGAATTGATTAATTATTTATTTCGATTTTAATTAAGCACTAGTTGTGCCCGTGATTTCTTAGACATTGTTCTTTTTTAGACATTTCTAAAACAAAGTTCTAATGTAAAAGTAGCCTAAGTTTTTCTTAATACATCAGCTGTCAGCTGAACCGCGATGAGCAAATGAATTTTCACAAATAATGTATTTCTGTTGTCGCGATAACAACGAATACTATTAATATAATGTAAGAGGGCTCTCAAACAACAAACGGTCCGACCCGATCAATAGATGTCGCTAACCATATTTTACTTACAAAGACAACTAGCAATAGCTTGATATATTATTTATATAACCTTTTTTTGGCTGCTTTGTTGACAATTGTTTCTGAGAAGTCTAACTCGTGTGTAATCGAACTTAGTACCGCCCGCATTATATTCAAAACCAAAATAATGAAAAAAAGTCTATTTTAAATTTAATTTGATTTCTTAACGATTTTTATATTGAATATTGACAAATATTGACATTAATATTAATACAATACTACTGTCACTATTGGTTTGCCTTCCCAGAACCCTCCACTAAAATTTAAACTTTATGACGTGATTTTAAAGATCAAATTAACTTTTATTTGAATCATTTGTATGGGAAATAACACTTTATCTACATAAAGTATTGTTTTTAGCATATTTTTAAATGTTCTATCCGTAAAAACAAGCCTCGTATTTCAAAGAATATTACATAATTAGCGATATCGGTCCAGTTGTTCTCGAGTTTTGCGTTTGGCAAAACTTTTTTTTTGATATAGATAGTTTATGAGAAGTCAAACTCGTACTTGGCTGGTTTTTGTTTGAATATCTCTACTACACACACAGTTTTACAGTTTTATTATATGTATAGATTTTTAATGGGATCCCAGAGCAAACAAGAACGCAGCAACTTACAAACATAATATTATTTTCATCCGACTGGAGCGCTGCTAACATGGAGTCTAGTCTACGCAAAGGGAAATCTAAATGAGTATAATAATTAAACAGAATAACTCATTTTCCTTACATTTCTGCATCATAGAATTCATTTACACTGAAAAGGCTTTAACGTATTTGAAATGTTAACGTTAAAGTAGGTATAAATTACTAGCGACCCTCCCCCGGCTTCGCACGGGTATCTATACCAATAAATAAAACTGGAGTGTCTGTTTGTAATATTAGATTTTAACTAAATGCATATGTATGTTTACAAGGTAAATGCCAAAACAGTATTATTTAGAATTTTTGTCTGTCTTTCTGTTTGTACCCGCTAATCTCTGAAACGGCTGGAGCGATCTCAGCGGTATTTTCACTGGCGGACAGGAGGAAGCGTTTTTGTTTTATAATATGTTGTGATACAGAACCCTTGGTGCGCGAGTTCCACTCGGACTATACCTTAAGATTAATTCATAATTGTTCCACTATATTAATTAAAATCTAAGTTAAAGTCTATTTGTTATCTTTGATAGAATATTATCATAATATTAAATTTAATTTGAGATAAGATAATCCCACTCTCAATTCAACTTGTGCGAAGATTTAGGTATTACATCACTTAATCTTTACCTTGGGGCGTACTTGTCAAACATAAATGATTATTTGAAGTTTACTTTTCAATTATTTTCATTAATACTTTTATACGATAACTAACATTGCCCGCGATTTCGTCCGCGTCTTTATTAAATTATTCAATTTTATACATTTCTAAAATAAAAGTATCCTAAGCTGTTTTTGGTATATGTATCTTGTAAATATACCTACATATGCCTTATTTAATAAAAGTGGTTATTTTAATATTACATATAGACACTCCAGTTTTATTTATTTGTATAGATTGATACTACAATTAACAAGCACAGCTCTTTTGATAGTAAAACGTAATAGTGGCCCATGGTCACCACTGATGTAATAGTTGTCCTATGGACGGGTATGACACCTGATGTGCAAGTTTACTGACTGACGCACATTCTGGACCGGAACACGACATGAATGTTCAATCAATTAATCAACTGTTCTGCACGCTAACAAATTTTAGGTATATGCTATATTTTTCCATTAAAATAAAAATTGAAAAAGATAGAAAATCTTGGTCATGTTAAATTTGTCAGAAAACAATAACTTGCCGGGTTTTTAATCTAAATATTCTGTGGTATAGACTAAACAAATACAAACTGATCTGACACAACTAAAAGTATTTGTCTCTTTGTTAGTTGCCTAAAAAAAAGATGAGGATAACTTCGATTAGTTAATGGCAACAGAATTACCAGCAATATCGTGATATTTTAAACTACCCCAGACAAGCCTATTTGACTTAAAACTCTGGTCAGCGACCAGTTCATCCATGGTGTCAACAGACATACGGGTCTTCTGATGATAACCGTAGCCTATAGACACCATAAATGTTATAGGTGCACGTTGCCCTGTGGTCCGTTAGATCTTATGTGTAAATCTACCGGCTATCTTACCCTCCGGACTGAAACACGAGAATGTCATTATGGTAACAGGAATAGGTAAGGAGATTGATCCCTACCCAGATTAGTTGCTACACAGCACTCTCCCATCAGTAGTAGTGTTGGAAGAGACTCTGTTAACCTTTGACGGTTTACCTGGCCGGGAGGCAGGAGGCCTTCGTCCAGCAGTGGACTAAGATAGGCTGATGATGATGATATACCTCTATCCACCCATTCAGGGATACAGGCGTGAATATATTTACTTTGGGGTCATATTATTCATTGGTCATTGGATGACGTCACTTTTGTAAAAAGAGATAGATTATATTGTAATGTAATTAGACATACACTGCGTTATATCTATCTTCCTGTTATCTCTGTCGTCTAAACAGGAGATGGGTGTAATCAATCACTCACTAACTGATTCTGTCCCCGGGTTCCTGTTTTTCTTTATAAACATTGACTTAATTCACCGAGTGATTTACTTCATTATTCTTTACGAGATTTTTTACTTCCTAAACGGACTGAAATGAGCAAGAATTTTTATTTTCTTTTGTTATTTCAGCTATCATACTTAATTTTATAAACGCGAAAGTCTGTAAGTACGGAAGGATGTATTTTACTCTTTCAAAAATCTACTGGATGGATTTGGATGAAACTTTACAATAAGATAGTATAAGCAAAAGAATAACACATAGGTTTTTTAACTGATTACATTAGTATAGAATGGAAAATATTTTATTCACATAGACCTTACAAGCGATTCTTGTATAATATTAAAATTTACCACTGGATCGGAACTCGGCCATTCACTGAGAAGATTTGGCGAAAGAAACTCAGCCGGCTTGTCTTTTTGAATATTTTCTAAATAAAAAAAACATACATACACTAGAAAGAGGGTATGTTTTTACGCAATAAGTATCATAAGTCGGAAAAAATTTCCATTTCATAATTTATTTATATCATTAAAATGATTGACACGGGCGAAATCGCACGCTGAAAGCTAGTATTATAAATGCGAATGTTTGTAAGTATGGATGGACGGATGTATGTATGTATGTTTGTTATTTTTTCACAAAAAACTACTGGATGGGCGACTACGCTCTAACATAAATGCAACATTTTTTTAAATAGGACTTTTTATAGAAGTTGACGATCAAGCAATGTTCTAGTTATACAATCAAGCTGAAAGAAAAATAAAATGAAAAATACGAAAAGTAGTAAAAGTAGAGGTGTACAGCAACATGCCCAAGCCTTAGCTTTTTCTGGTGCTGTAATGGCCATAAGTCTTTAACCTCTATGCTGCCAATAGACCATGTTTATCACTAACCATCAGAATAACGGTATACGTATTCGATGTTTTTCATAATAATTAGAAGAAAACCTAAACAAACATACTCGTGAACAATCAAAGAACCTACATATAATGTGTTAGTCAAATAGCATCCTTGTATGTATTCTCTGAGACAGCCTCAGAAATAACTTTAGTTTGAGAACCTCTGACCTAAGCTATATTGAAATAAGCGCTATGTAGAAAATATCCGATTTAGTTTGGTGTATATTTGACAATGGAAAGGTATTATGGGTTAAACAAAGCTATTCTTTTGCATTTAGTTCTAAAATTATTGATGAATAAACTCGCAATAGCAGCTAAGGTAAATTATTCAAAAGTAAAGTAAAAAAAACAACGAACAAACGACCAATTTAAAACAATCGAAATGGAGCCCAACTTCCATCGTATTAATCATACTTTGGTACGCTTAAAAATATATTCCCTTTGAGAAATAAATCAAAATGGCGGATACCGATTTTGACGTAGGGCTGGACAATTTAACCAAAATTAAAGCAGATTATTTTTAATTTCTTTGAATATTTTCCTTATGTGTTCATTACAGTCAGTTAAACTGCATTATTTTATTGATAATATATTAAATTTTTAAACTAAATATGAAATTCGGTGGTTTTTTGATTTGCGGTTCAGACCTCACAAACGGCTAAAACACCAAAGTGTTAAGTTTTATATAAAAACGTCCGTGGTATAGAATTAAAAGCGTTTTAATTACGGTTTGCAATATTAGGGCTCTGATTTTGCTTTTTTATAAAAAATTAAAAGAACTCGGTCTACACATTGAATATATTAAAGAAATTTCCCCGCTACCTAAATATTTGTTTTAGAATTTTTGTTTTTTAATAATTTACCGGCGAACATTTTAATGCTTTCTTAGGTGGCAACCATGCTCATTAGCGCAAAAATTTTATCAAAAAAATGTACAAGGGTAAATGTGCCATTTTAATTACTTCCTAGGAACCGAACTATAAATTCTGGTCAACTTACACATGATATGTTTGCTCAAATTGCGAATTGTATAGTTTAAATGAATGTTTGTATTAAAATGGTCTTTTACTGATAACATTAATGTTAAATATCGTAATCAGCTCTGTTATGAAAACATCTACAAAATAAAATATAATGCTAGATGGCGCTAAAAGTTCGGTAACTCATTTAATCTTTTCAGCGAGCTCGGCCAATTTAAATAACCTTCAAAATATTAGTTTTGTTACAAAAACAATAAAACATAATAGCGTATTCTTATTTTACAACTCAATTTAGGTTAAAAATGTTTCTCGATCTTTTTACTCCGCAATTCAAGCTTTTCCCTAGCGACAACCCTATTCAATAAACACAATTTGTATTCTGTTAAGAAAACGTTGAACAGGGCATGTGTTAATTCAATGAGTCCCTTCGACAGGCCCGGAGAAATGTTGGCAAACTTACCCCCGGGTATACGTTACGCAGAATAAATGTCGGTACCTTCGCCTATCTTCTCACTGGTCATTTTAAAATTAAAAACATTCGTGTTCTAAATTTGAATTCAATTTTCTTTTCCTTGGTTTTTATTCCGAGGAAATGTTTCCTATAGTTTTATACACAGCGTCTCACGGCTATGCCACATGGAGGGGAAGTACCTTAAATATTGCAGACAGAATATTTTGCTGAAAGACGTTATTCTAATTTAATAAACATACTCCATTCATAGATTTTTAAATCATTACTTCGTACAACCAGGAATCGAAACCGCTATACAAGAAAAAAAATACCCTTTAACTTTATCATACCGATCGAAAGGCTTCACAGTGAGGATTATTTTTACTGAATAAATAAACTTTATTTAATAATATAATAATAAATAAACTACTACTTTTCTAAAGAATACTAAATAAACTATAAGAATTACTAAACTAAGTTAAATTAAAATTAACATTCAGAGAACAAGATGGACACTTTCCTTCCTGGATCGGGACAAATGGAGATAGGATAGTGGGTAGTAGCAGTTTCGATTCCTGGTCATACCAGGTAATCTATAAATGCAGTTTAAATTGTTTTTTAAATTAAAACAACGTCTTCTTTCAGCAAATTGTTCTGTCTGCAATATTCAAGGTACTTCCCCTCTTTGTGCCATAGCCATGGGACGCCGGCCTGTATATAGTAGGTAAAAATGTGAAGTCTTTGAAAAATGCGTAAAACTATTTTTACTGTGTTTAAGAGTACATAATATATGTATATGACTATCTTTCGCTTTCGCCCGTGTGAATTATTTTAATAACATTGCAACGGGCAGAATTTTTGCCGGCTTATAATAGTTACTGCGGAAAAACATACCCTTCTTTAATGTAGCCGTTCGAATAATATCCTATGTGTTACTCTCATGTATAAGGGTCGGCTAGTCCTATGTGTACCTCTGCCTACCCTTACAGGGATAAGGGCGTGCCAAAATGTTATTTTTATTTGTTTATTACTAACTGTCCGCGTTTTTATTTCATTCTTTTATTTTACACAATTCTCATTCTGTCTGTCTATTTGTACCCTCTAATCTCTGGAACAGCTGAACCGATTTTGACGGGACATTTCACTGGCAGATAGCTGATGTAACATGGAACGGCTTAGGCTACTTTTATTTTTGAAATGTATAAAATAAAACAATTAAATGGAAACGTGGACGAAGTCGCGGGTTCAGCTAGTCACAAATAAATCTAAACCTACTTCCGAGTTCCGACATCAGTCTTGGTTCCTCGCGTCGTTTAATGGTAGGTATATTATTTTTATCAATTTTCTTGAATGAGTTCAACTTCTATTTGAGCCATACTTTTCTTCTATGCAAAGTTATTTTAAGTCATGAACACTTATTTTTGAACTTTAAAAAATTGTTTCTAACAAGAAAAAAATCCTGAAGTTAAAAACAAATATTAATTAATTTTATAACATACACATTTATTTTAAACAACCTGAGAAATGAACCATTACATAGTTAGTTTCTTTTAAATTCAGATAAGGCGGGTTTTAAGATAATTCAACTTTAAAGAAAGTAACTTAAACTTGATTAAAAAATACATTTTCATTTCACTTATAAATAAAGTTGAAAAATCGGCTTTTTGAAGTTTCTGGTACCAAAATACTTACTAATATCTGGAAAATGTACCTGAAATAGAAAAAAAAACTCTTAATAGAATAAGATAACTTGATAATAATATTTATGGACAATTTTAACAAAATGATCCAACCCTAAAGTAAGCAAATTACATGATTATGTTAAGGTTAACGGTATTAATACACACATTTCCCATGTTGTTCCAGGTCTTCTGTGAAGAATAGACCATCTGCCTTTCTTTCAGGCAGCTCGTAAGAGGCGAACATAGGTTATTAAAGTTATTGACAACACGACCACTGGTGGTAGAGTGCTGTGCAGCAACTCGCCCGGGTAGGGATCCACCGCCTTACCTATTCCTATCGCCATATTGATAATGACGTATTCCGGTCCGGAGGGTAGCGTACCGGTAGACTTGCACAACAGGCCTAACAACTTGGCCACAGGACAGCAAGGCACCTACAACAACTATGATGTCTATAGGCCACAGTTATCTCTTAACAAAGTTTGTAAAGATTTATGTCTTGATCCCTATGTAGCGAGTGTTTCCGAGGCTAGAAAGGCACTAACCATGAATTTTTTTGATTCATATTCATGAATATGTTTTACTATTAATTATCGCCATAATTCTATGATTTACAAGTGAAAACCTGTAACTGGCTTGTTATTACCTAAATTAAATAACT
>DVZL01007265.1:0-10845 GCA_018236625.1 Lasaia peninsularis
TGCTAGTATATCCACGACTCGTAAGTCCAGTAGATATACTAGAACACACCCACGATTAGCCAAGGTACTAGGTTTAGGTTTTTGCTTCACGTATTAATATAATGCTAATAGGTCGTTATAAAATCTTTTTGGTTCTATTTTTTGTAACTGGTAGGTTTCGATTAAAGGTAAAAACAGTAGAAACTGCATAAAGAAAAAAGTTATGTAAAACCTATATTAAATCAATAAATAAAATATTACACACACTACCATGCATTGAACGCACACAAAAACAAGTATTTGATACACGCATACACACTCTGTTGTCAAATAGTTTGTTTTGTTTGTTTAAGTATAAGGTTTTATATTTCCAAAACAATGATAGTTTTTAAATGTTTTTAAATATTAATTAAATTATCGCTAAATAACTTATATACGGCGCCGCGGCGGTCGGAGTTCGACCATAATAAATTTAATTTATTATGGCCACCGGGCGACCACTATTATTTAAAATCTATACAAATAAATAAAATTGTAGTTACTGTACAAACATACGCATTTAGTAAAAAGCAGTTAGTACATATACCAAAACAACAATTATCAGAATTTCTGTCTGTCTTTCTGTTTGTACCCGCTAATCTCTAAAACGGTTGGACCGATGTTAACGGGAATTTTACTGGTAGACAGCTGATGTAATAAAGAATAGCTTACGCTACATTCACTTTAAAATTAGCTGTGCCCGCGACTTCTTCAACGTTTTTATTAAATTATTTTAAAAATGTAGCTTAAGTCGTTCCTTATAACGAGTACAAACAAAAAGACGGACAGATAGACAAAAATTCTAAAAAATGTTGTTTTTGTATATGTGCCTTGTAAATATACTTAAGCACTTATATATTACGTACAGATTTACTCAATTTGTAGTACTCAGTTGTAGTACACCAATTTTGTTTATTTGTATAGATTTTATTTTAGAAATGTATAAAATAATTCAATAAAAAGGCGGACGAAGTCGTGAGGATAGCTACTTAGGCATAAAAACAGCCTTCAAAGAGCGAAGGTGTCTTGTGTTGACGTCACAAGGACGTATGATCTGTGCCCGCCGCTGGGTGGGTCCTTTCAAGGCCCGTGACGTATACAGCAATATTTTCAATAGAGGTATCCATAACTGCGACTTTGTTATACGCGCCCTATGGTCCTCTTTGTTCTGTTTTCACTTGTCCTTTTTAAACTAAAAGACATTATATCAAATCAAAAGGATAATATAACCCGTACTAATATTATAAATGTGATAGTAACTCTGTCTGTGAAACACGCCTAAACCACTGATCAGATTTGGATGAAATTTGGTACAAAAATAGAGTTGACCTTGAATAAGGACATGGTCGCTGACTTGGCGATAAGGCCGCCTTTGTGTATCATTTAGTCTTTAAGTTTTATATTGTATTTCTTATTTGATGCACAATAAAGAGTTATTCTATTCTATTCTATGGGCTACCTTTTACTGCAAACAAAAGGGATTGGAGGAGGGGATCCTTTGCGTCTTCTACCGCATTTATCATGGGGAGTGTTCTGAGGAACTTTTCAACCGTATACCTGCTGCTCAATTCCACAACAGGTCCTCGCGACAAAACTTAAGGTTTCACCCTCACCATCTGGATACGTGGCGATCGTCTACTGTACGATTTTGTAGGCATTTTTTGCCACGTACTACACCTTTGTGGAATCAGTTGGCGGCGGAGTTTCCTAAGGAATACGACTTATATACTTTCAAAAAGAGAGCGTACTATTATCTTAAGGGTCGGCAACGCAATAGTGATACCCCTGGTATTGCAGTTATTCGTAAGCGGCGGTAGTCACTTAACCTCAGGTGAACCGCTTTGCTCGTTTGCCTCCTTTTTTCCATAAAAAAAAATTGTATAGAAATGTTTTGATGCATTACAAGAAAAAATTATATAAACATTAACGTATAAATCAAAGTACTACATTTTTATTTATTTACTAGCCGTCCCGGTGAGCTTCGTACCGCTACAGCGGCGGCGAATCACTTAAGGATATGAAAATTCTCACATTTACCTGATATGGATACAAAATTTCATGCGAATCGATCGAGCGGTTACGAAGCTGTTCAATTGGATACGAAAATTTTATAAAAAAATATTTTATAAATAGTTTATTGTACACAAAACTTAAAGAAAAAAATAAGCACAAAATGAAATGTACAATATGTGAGATTATCTCTGTACAACCCCGAAAACATGATTCTGTGAGTATGTATAATATTTCTAAATCGGTGAAACTATCATAGACACAACATATTATAAAACAAAGTCACTTTTTTGTCTGTCCCTATGTATGCTTAAATCTTTAAAACTAAGCAACGGCAACGGATTTTAATGCGGAGAGTGATTCAAGAGAAAGGTTTTTATGTATATAACATGTATAGTATACCCGTGCGAAGTCGGTGCGGGTCGCTAGTATTATATAATAGATAAATAACAAACATTAAAGTAGTATAAATATGAAGTACGTACAATATTGTAACACAGTGTTTATTTGATGGTGAATTCAACCTTCAAGGACTTGTTTTTGTTTGTGTGTCCTCCAATACTAAGGATGGGCAAATGCGGAAGAAATATCGATATATATCATATCGATATTTTTCAAATGTATCGATAAATATCTACTAAAAATATCTATATTTTGATATATCGATATTTTCTGCGCAATAAGCGATTACCTTTTTTTAAGCGATAACCTATCGAAGCAACGAAACTAAACCCATACAGCCTGCTACTTTCTTACTCTATTTCTAAAAGATATATCGATTTTGATACGAATTTGATATCTGATAATAAGTATCGAAAGTTTATATATCGCGGGAAAAAATATCGCTGTTTCATATCGATATATTTCTGAAAAAATATGGATATTTTGATATATCGATATTTTTAGCCCAAGCCTATCCAATACCCTCCCCCGGGGTGGCTGACCTCCGGTTCTCTGTGCGTCATTATTTGGGTTAATCGGCCAAGGCCGAGCTGCTATCGGGAAAATACCTGCGCTTACATTCATTGTTAGAAAATTGTAGCCCTAAGTTAATTTTGTTACAATAACGTTTTGTACTTTCGTAATTTATAAGTTATCGCCTCTGTGGCGTAACGGTACAGGTGTCGCCTGTTAAGACAGTTTGTCACGTAAGGTCCCGGGTTCAATTTCCGGATCGGGCAACTTTTCTTAAATGTTTTTCAGATTTTTCTGAGTAAGCATTACGTTGCCCGGGATTGGAATGTGCCCGAAGTAGCGATTGGTTTGCCACCTATCACATTAGGGCCTTAGTACCTCGTATTTGTTGTACCAAGTAGGAAATCAAGTAGGTGGTCTTTCTGATGGTCTTCTCCATTCAGGTCCAAGTTTTAATCCCACCATGTACCAATGAGTTTTTCATCAATAAGGGGTGAGGGGGGAGGGGGTGTTAAAAATAGCCAAAAAAAATCACGTGGTTAATAGACGGTCCCTAAGACACTCTCTTGTGTAATATTACACCGTAGGAACACCTAGTCGCTCTCATGCAGAACGCAACCACAGCAAGAAATAGAGAAAGCGAAGGAGTTTTTTTGTTTGTCAAATCTTTACTATCAAATTGTATTTTAATTACTTTACTTAATACTTTAATTGTATAAAATTATAATCGGAGAGTTTACTGTAAACTATCACTAAGTATGTTTTTAGAATGCTATGTAATTCCAGATGAAACTGAGTACGGCTAGCTTATTGAATGTTAGTAAATATTTTGACACACTTTTAACAAAGAACTTTTTTAACGGCGACAGAAATTACAAATGAAATCTTATTTTATACCGAGCACGGATAAAAATAAAATGGTACATAATATATGTCGTACCAAACAGATCGAAAATATATATATAACTTAATAATTAACTAAACTAAACCGCTAACTTAATAATTTAGCCAAGTTTACATTTTGAAAGTAAACTTGGGTATAAATTATTAACATGTTGTTTAATTTAATTTTGTTTTTTGCGCTAAGTGAAACATGCTTTTTTATGGGATAATACAGCGAACAAGCACACGGGTCTCCTGATGTTAAGAGACAACTTGTAGGTGCGCCGCTGCCCTGTGGTCGGGCTGTTAGACCATATGTGCAAGTCTAGCTAGTAAACAACAGTTGATTTGTTTTATAAATATCTAGCTGTGCCTGCGACGTCGTCCGGGTTTTTATTTACACCATTCCACCACCATTTCCACCTTTGGTGTCTATAGTATTTTTTACCATCAGGAAATCCGTCTGCTTATTTGCCTTCCAACATAATAAAAAAAACAGTTAATTTACGTACATCACACAAACTTATCAGATATCGAACCCTGGTACTTCCAACGTAACTGTCAATAGGACCTTCTGTGTGATGACGCTCGGTGCTTGGTTCAAATAAGTGTAAAATTTAAAATGGCGCATTGGCAAATGTTCAATTTCCTAGACTTCCTACCAGTGTTGAGTCTAAATATATACAGTCACGTGCGTCTGTACGTGGGCCACTGGGAGAAACTACATTATAATATTTAACATTTGCCTCACAAAGGAATAGTCTTCGGGACAACATTATTTTTAAAATGCTATTATTGCTATTTATAAATTATTTTTAGTTACATTAATTTTTATAACTAATACCGTTATTTTCGATTCTATTATGTATACAAATATTCATATAAAAGAAAAGTTAACTGCAACTTGTAAATTAAAATATATAAATAAATATCCCTGGACAAATTACACAAACTAATGTAATCCCAATTTAAGCAAATTAAATGCTTGTGCTATGGGTGTTAGTCAACAATACTAATACATAGAAATACTTAAATAGATACGAGAATAAATTTAATAAACCTGGCCACCCAGACCTGGAAACACAAGCATCGATGTTCATCACATAAATATCTGTCCCCGTCGGGAATCTAACCGGAGCGGAGCCTCGCGGTTAGTTGATGCGGATAACCGTGTACGCAAGCCAACCAACGAGGCGATATAATACAAAAATGTAGATTACGACTTAAAGACTGTAATGTTAAAATAGATCTATCGGCTAATTTATACTCCAAATTGCTCGGCAAATCTTACATATTTTGAGTAAATTAAAGTAAATTTTATAAAATAATTTTTTTATTCTTAAATCTAAATACAACATTTATGTCCTACCATGTAAGCCTTTATTATTGTATTGCAAAGGCAATAAAAAGAGCTTATTCCTGTGGACTAGAAGGCATAAAATATTATCATGGCAATAATTTTTATAAACAAAGATAAGTTTTTGCATAAAAATTAAACAATAAATTTGGTCAATCGTAAAACTCATAATTAATGGATTGAAATTCATAAATAACTGCATGCACGTGGAGGAAAAAGCATTTTAAATATTTCAATAAAACATGTGAACTAGCGACTCATTTTTTTACTTAAGATGATATTTTGTTTTCCCCTCGATTATAATAATATTGTTTTCATTAAAAACTCTTAACTGATAACAACTAATGTAATTGCTATAAAAACTTTACAAAACCCATAAACAGCTGCGAAATTGTTGACATAGGGATTCAGAACACTTTTATATATTTCGTGAAATATATACATGGTGGCGCGCACAGTTTAATAACTGTTTTCTTCAGTTCGTAATAGAAGAGTCCCGTTTGTGTCATTTATACAATAACAGGATTAGGTAGTTTTTAATTTAATTAGAATTTTGCGACAACTCACCCGATTTGGTACCTTTTACCTATAGCCATAACGTCAGTACTCACCCTTGTCACCATTGGGTTAAGCGGCTTGTAAGTAAGACTTGCAAGACGCTTAACGTTCCATCAACAAACTAGTAGTGTAGCTTTGTCATTTATGGGTGACGTATTTTTTTTTATGATATTGGAAGGCAAACAAGCAGACGGATTTCCTGATGGAAGAAATACACTTCGCCTATAGACACCAAAGGTGGAAATGGTGCGTTGCTAAATTGAGGCTGATTTTATGATTGATGGCGAAGAACACAGAACACGACAATGGCGAGCACTGCCGCTATTGTGTCAGGAATAGGTAAGGCGGTGGTACCAATCCGGGCGAGTCGTTGCAAGACTCTACCACCTAGTCAATGTTACGATGTTGGTGACGATCGACCCTGTGCTCGCCTCTTACGAGCTGCCTGAGTGGAAGGTAGTTGGCCTACTCTACAACGGAACACGGACCAACAAAGGTAAAAACACTACCTATTTCCTACACTGACGAACACATAAACTGATATTATCCAAAGCGAGTCGTCGCAAGTGAAAATAAACTTCTATAAAAACAGTAAAAAACTAATATAAATACGTAATCCACAGTATTTTATACAATTTTTACAGTAGTTAGCTCATAACTTATAATCACGAATGATATAAACAATACATATCACAACAGTTAGTATCGCGGCAGATATTACATATTTGTAAGTGCGTTGTAAATTATGTGGGCGTTGGAGGAAATATGGAATGTTTGTCCACCGACACGTCTCCGACACGGCCGACGACACGTCTCCGAGAGGCCACCGACACGTCACCGACAACTGTGCTGAAGTAGCTATACACACTGAACGAGAATCTTGTTTTTTTTTGTCTTCTTTCAGCCAACTAAAATATTACTACATGGGTGACCGACCGAGCTTGGCTCGGTAGTACTTTTTTGTCAGTTCAATAAGCTTTCATCTGCTTGAAAAACTGAGTCTGTACTATTTTACACCAAGTGCTACCGACAGAGTTGTATAAATGTCATAATTTTAGCAATTTCATAAGACCTAGATTTATCTAGATCTATTTTTTTACCTCCAATACCCCTAGGTACTAAATTTCAGCGAAAAAATAGTAAGCAGATAAATTTGTTTGAGAAACAAATACGTGTCGTATATACTCATAGATATCAAAGTTGGATCATTGCCAATCTTAGTCTAGGGTTACGTGAGTAAGTTTTCCGGTTACCTTACTAACCAGAACGGAAAGCTCATGTTTTGAATACATCTGATACCACATAAATTGTCGCAAGACTACCTTATCACACGGCATTCGTAAAAAATAAACTGACGCTAACTTTTTCTAGCTGTTTAAGAGTTTTAAAGATTTTTTTTTCTGCTATGCCCATTATTAGATCTGTGACTTGCACTAGGATAGCCATGTCGCTCTATTTGTTTAAAAAGTAAAAGATGTTTAATATTGATATAGTAATAACTTACGTAACAACTTAAGACAGAAGGTCCCTTAAGTAGGGACTAAATAAATTAACCTACTTGGTATTACATCGATCTCACAACATTTTACGGTAATAAAAATTGAGCTGCGAGACTTGGTTTTTTTACAGGATGTTTTTGATGGGATTCTATTTTATTTGACGCAATAATAGTTATAAATATAATATTTAACTTTAGCTCCACAAAGATGGTCTTATCGCATAGGACTTTTCTTGATTTGTACGTATTTTTTCTCAAAACTACAGAAAAGAAAGAGAAAAGGCACGAGGAATTATTCTCATCACCGATCAGTATTGATATCGTAAATCATTAAAATCCAAAAGCACAATCCTCGAAATGTAAAAAAGAAATGGTCAAGGAAGTATATGTATGAAGCATCTATTATTATTTACATTTTACGATATAAGTTTGGCCTTGTCCTGAATATTATCTTTATTTATTAATTATTATTGATTTCGATGCCCTAGTTTTCAGACTTTAATTTCATTTAAGTCAAGGTTATTTTGAAACATATAAATGGTAGAATTTCTACACTTGCTTAATCTTACGTTCATAACGTCAGTGCTTGTTAGGGTTGTGTTTCGATATTAAACTAATCAAGTACAAAACTAAGACCAAAGATGTTGGTGGTTTGCCTTCGTAAATTAAACCAAACGTGGTAATGCACTAAATAGTGGTAAAAAATAACTTATCCGTACTAATATTATAAATGTAAAAATAACTATCTGTCTGTCACGCTTTCACGCCTAAACCACTGAACCGATTTTAATGAAATTTAGTACAGAGATAGAGTTGAACTTGAGAAAGGATAAAGGCTACTTTTTAACCAACTACATTAAAAAGAAGATGTTTCTATGCAATAAGCTTTATAACTCGGAAATATGTCTGCCCTTTGAAAGTTATTACTAAATTAATTCACGCGGGCGATGCCGCAGACGGAGAGCTAGTAGTAATATAATTGTAAATCTGTATAGTTGAATTTTAAACAAAAAAATATTGAACCTATTGTGACGCATTGTACGATTCTAATAATATTTAATGTGAATGCTTTTTAGCGAAAACATTTGGCAACCTCGCAGAACACTAAAATGGTTTTATGTTCAGCAGCCGCACATGCCGCCACACGTGCAACTACATGATTTTCAATCAATAAAGATTTGTATTTTAAATCTACATGCATTTGCGTGAATCGCCCCAGAAGACCCCAGAGACCAGCGCACGGCGAGCAATTTCCACCTGCGAAGCTGGGCTTTGATCCTCAACATTAACATGGAAATAAGGAATATGTATGATTTTTAAATTTTTTTTAAACAATACTAAAAGTAATTATATAACTGAAAAAATATGACACTTGCAAAATACTGATAGATACCTAAGCTAAAAAAATTTCCAAACCATCATACTCGTAATTTTCGGATGATTGAAACATCGCCATTTCAGCGCGCTTATTTGTGACGTCACCGTCCACTGAGAAGTCTTAATTAATTAAATGAATTACTTAAATACTTCACTTAATTAATTTCACTGTTTTATTACTAATATTAACATATTCACAATTAATATTAGTCTCGCTAAAACTCGAGAACAGCTTAACCGATTTGGCTAATTTTGGTCTTGAAATGTTCTTGGAAGTCCAGGGAAGGTTTAAACGATGAGAAAATACCACAAAATTGCAAGGAAAATACTAAAAACGACTAAGTTCACCGGATCAGCTAGTACAATATAAATATTGTATTGTCCCTATGTGCGAAAATTGTCATATTATGCCCAAAATAAGTCATATCAATATTGACATGGCGTTGACAGTGGACCGTGACGTCACGTCATGGCGTTGCGTTTTCGAAATTTGCGAGAGAATGACAAAAATACCACTTTTAAAGAATTGATTTAATTAATAAAAGCTTGAATATTGGCAAACATATTTATGTGGGTATATTTCTTCAGCAATAAATATTACTCGTTATATTTTTGGGTCATATCTAAATCACATGCATATTCCCTATTCTTTTAAATGATTATATTAGGTATGTTTATTGTATAAAAAATAATTTATACGATAAACATAGAAATATTTCTAGGTGTGAATATTCGCGGCATCTACATGTATTTTATTTTTTAAAGAACACTTGATCCACAAAACACTTTATGTTACAGTTAAGCCAAACGGTTTCACATGTATACCATCATTAGGGCTTCCTACTAAAAAATCTACATAATTTTCATTTTTTTTTTATAAATAAATACTTTTAAACGTTTGTGACGACCGGATCTATCTGTTCTCCTCACCTCGGCGTCAGTGTTTGCCGTTATCACATTGCCATGGCGACGAATGTATTTTACATCTCTTACCAACAGCGACATATTGTGACAATGAATCAGTTCGCATATATTTGTGGCAAAGTGTATTGGTTAAATTTAAAATTGTTCGCCTCGGAGGTGAAACGCAGGCGGTGTCAGACTTTTACGTAAAAGGTTCCAGGTTCGATTCCCGGGCAACTTGTACTATAAGTTTTTTTTCGATTTATTTGAATAACAACGTTGTCTGGGGTTGGATTTGTGGTAGATATAGCGACGGACTTGCCATCTGTCACATGAAACCTAATGTCGTTAGTTAATTGTGGATGCATAAGTTTGTGCCTCTGTCTACCACTTCGGTGATTTTATCGTTATGATATGTTAAAAATTGACTATTTATATGATAAAATTTTGTTAGTTACACTATTTATTACTCATAAATAATTAAATAAAAACACGAACGGAGTCGCGGGTACAGCAGTAGTAATATAGTATTATTGATGGGCTTTGCGGTGAGTAGTTATAAATAGATATTTTTAAAGGCACCAAAATAGCGAGAGTGTCACTTGTTTACGGTTAAATATAGCTTGTCAAATTTGCCCATGTCACTGACGTCGACACTCGCGACGCAACGCGGGGAATAATGGTCGTGCTGATAATGATTCATCATCAAACGTTGGCAGCTTCGGAGTACGACATCAGCTGATAAACATTGTGCTATGATTGACCAAAATAGACTAGTGGATAAGGGCCTATGGGCTCTATATACACTAGGCCTAAGGGTACATTTTAATTGGTGGTAGAGTACAGAGGAAAACGTCCGGATTGTTACCGCCGCCTTATTTATTCATGCTGTCATAGCTTCTGTCTGTTGTCAAGATGTCAAGATGTCAAGATCTTGACCGCATCTCGTATCCATAGTCGACGGTTGTCTCTTTGCATGAGGAGATTATTTGTCTTATAAAAAAATACCTACTTGATGTTTTGTTAGTAGGTACATCACATTTTTTTGGAATTGTATTTGACGTAATTTACAATGTTTTTCTTGTTTCTGTAGGGCTTCCAGAAACAGTTTTCTCACAAAAAGAAGAAAGTTAAAAAAAAAGAAACAATCTTTTTTTTTTAAGTTAGAGAAAAAGACTGGGATTTGAAACCGGGTTTCTGCCGAGGCGTCCGATTTCCCAACTGAGCTATTCTAATTTTGCTAATATACTCGAAATTTAGCTTTGTATTGTAATGATATAGGTTTTTATTCCATGAAAACACGATTAATAAAAGAAACCTGAAAATA
>DVZL01007266.1:0-10845 GCA_018236625.1 Lasaia peninsularis
CCTAGGTATATTTTAAAGATTTTTAAAATTGCTGTTGTTACAACAGAATCGAAACAAAACTTACTTATTATGAGTAGACATATCTTTAAGTAAAGGAATGAAACGTGCTTTATGTATACACCTACATGAGCTATGAAGAAAAGTATTTTGGGTCATGCTTATAATCGTCAATTTCTTGAAATAAACTGTTATTATTTGGCATGAAATTCTTAAACAAAGTCGTAAGCGAATACTAATATCTCAATAAGAAGTTGTGCTATAAACAAAATAAAAATATAAGTGCATTATACGGAGTTATGGAGATATAAACAGTATTTATGATCAACCGGAAACCGGCACGTTGCCATGTTGATGGGAGGCATCACGCAACTACATGACCTACAAAGAATTCCTGTAAATCCGGGTTAATTTGATTAAAGTGAAACATTCCAAAAAGGTTCTTGTTCAAATCAACTTAAAACGATATACTTATTATCCACGAATGCGACATTATTGTTACATCTCAAAATCCCAATCATAGATTGCTGGCAGTTTCATATAAAATAATAAAAAAATATATATTTCGATTTCGACCACTTTCTACTTTATGACGACACTACGAGGGATGTTAAAAGTGAGTAAGAATTATTGTTATAATTATATTATTTACCTCTGGGAAGGTCTAGTTTTGACGGGACATTACTGGCTGATAATTATTGTAATAAGGAGTAACGGCTACGTTCATTTTAGAATTATATAAAATAAAATTTAATTCAAACGCAGACGAAGTTGTTGTTGAAACGTTTGAATGTTTTAAAGATAGCTTAATATATTTGTGTGTTAATTTAGGCCTTAGGTACATATCAACTTGGAACAAAAATAAAAAACAAAAATCTGCTAGCTTTTTGTGACTATCTATACAAATATAATAAAATTGGAGTGTCTGTATGTAATATTAAAATAACCGTTTTAACTAAATTCAGGTGTTTACAAGGTGTATATACCATAACAGTATTTCTTAAAATTTTTGTCAGTCTGTCTGTTTGTACTGACTAATTTCAGAAACAACTGAACCGCTTTTGACGAAATTTTCACAGGCATATAGCTGGTTTAAAAAGCAATGGCTTAGAATACTTTTATTACAGAAATGTACAAAATAAAGTAAGTAATTAAATAAAAACGCAGATGAATTCGTGGGCATAAAATAATAAACAATACAATAAATTACAATTATCATATGTAATGAATATGAAATAAATAATTGATTGAAAAAGCAGATATACAATGCGAATGTGGATGGATGTAAGTAGGTAGGTATCCGGGGAGACCTAGGTTGACATCCACGACCAAATAGCTGTCAACCAAAGGTGGTGTCAAGAGTATCCGACTTCAGCGTGTTTGTATAAAGAGAGGAAAGTGGAGGAAGCTTGGCTAGTATGTAGGAATTGGTACACTTGGCACTCAATACTTACTGCCAATCCCGCAAGATGGCGTGAAGGTATGTATGAAACATTAATATTTACCTGCACCGTTGGACTTGGCGTAAGCACAGATTTTTTTGGCGTATTAGATTTAAGTTTTAGCGCTAATTGTGACCTTAACGGAGAACCTTGACCAGCGCTCGCCATATTTAACTGTGGAAAGAAAAAAGTTATTTTAACATAAACTGCATGAATGGTTATTTGAAGCGCACACAGAATGCAGCATCTTACAATAGTATTATGCTGTATTTGCAACTAAAGTATCCATATAATGTATTTGGTGCTTATTTCTTTTATTTTTAAGCTTTTGACGATGCTTTTTGATATTACTGTATATATATACAAAATTCTAAAATAAAAGTAGCCCAAGATGTTCCTTATTAAATAAGCTGTCTGCTAGTAAAAATTCTGTCAAAATTGGTCCAGCCGCTAAGAGTAGCGGGTACAAACAGACAGACAAAAAAACTGTTGCGGTAAAAGTGCCTTATATGTGGACATACATAATATGCACTTAGTAAAAAGCGGTTATTTTAATATTACATACAGACACTACAATTTTATTTATTTGTAGGTATATGTATAGATGTATAGATAACTACTGTTATTATTATTATTATTATTAGTTTGTTACGTATATATGTATGGCTTGATGTTTTTTTAGTAAATTTTGTGATATTTTTTATGTAGATAAGGTATGAATATAAACAAAATAAAAAATATCATGTACATACGCGTGTGTGTGTGTGGGTAAGTGAACATGTGTATGTGCGTATGCGTGTAAGTGTGCGTGTACGTGTGTCTGCGTGTGTGCGTGCGCATATTATGCATGTGTGTTGGGTTTGTATTTGTGAAATGACTTATTTACCTTATTTTTATTTGGAGAATCACCGTTACTAACGTCATTACTCTGATTACTTTGACTAGAATAAGCACCTGAAAGTAATCCAATACGTATACATTTGACAAATCCTACGCAATATAACATAATTGTATATAGGGGGATAAAATGTAATTGTAGGTATTGTAGGATTTTTTAATTTTACATGAGCGTCATTCAAAGATAAAATTCACTGAAAAATCCACCCAATGTCTATATCAATAGACTGTTTTTTATTTTGTTATATAATGTTAGGTCGTCGAAGGCTCGTCGCTTTAAAGTGATTAATTTTCAGTCATATATTTTTTCAGTCGACTAATATTCTATCTATTAATTTTATTCTAGCTCAATAATATTTTTTTGTTATTTTTTTTGTAAATTCTTCCCATTCAGGGAAAGGCAAGGGAACTTTGTCCATACAGCCTAGTCTTAGGTAATTTATTTCTGTCATTAATTATGGTATATCCATGGAAAATGAGGGTAATAAGATGATTCCATGGAAAATGAGATGACGGACTTCTGGTAAAGCTGTGGGAACATTACCAGAAATTTTGGCGGGAACACAAAACGACACTTTTCACTGCCAGATATCACATATCTCCACTGATGCACAGGATTAAACGTTTTATGATAAAAACCCCACCATTTTTACAAATAAAACACAAATAAAACACAATTTTTGAGAAATAATATCTCACAGTGATCCGCTCCATTCCGCGTTCCCGCCAAGACTCCATTTTTTTGTTATTATATTGCGTATGTTTGGCGATATTGGCTGAAACGTGTCATTATATTATTATTACAAAATATGTTTTATTAATATACCGAGCTTCATTGAAAAATATAGATAATTTTTTGCCACCAAGAAGCTCATACGAAGCGATAAGTCAACATAGGTTATAGTTATATACCCATGCGTCATAGGTACATAGGAACAGACAGAGAAAGCCACTTTGTTTTATAATATGTCTTTGTTTTATAATATGTAGTGATTACGAGTCGTGGATCTACTAACACACCTCTACCTACTCCTTCGAAGATAATAGGCGTGAAAGTACTTTCTTTAGATTATTAATTTAGAATTTCAGTCAACCCTATAATATGTAAGAATAATAATTATAATAATACGACTTGTGTTTAGAAAACTGTCCTATTTATCACTTTGTGGTCAAGAGTCAGTGTTCGACTTTAAAGCACAGGATTCGATTCTCAGGTAGGAAAACTTGAGTGAGTTTTTTAGTTTATCTGAAAAACATAAAGTTACCTGGGCCACCTGTCACATCCTGAGATCTAATGTCGTCGGCTAATCGTGGGTGCATAAATATATACCTCTACCTACTCCGTCGGGCGCGCAACGATATTTATTAAATTGATTGTAATTGTCTTAATACATAGGAATAAGACTAACCCTTTTTATCATGACTATTATCACGGTCATTCGAATTTTCTCTACTGTAACTTTTTTTTGGAATAACCCCATTGCTAATGTTGATGTTTCTAAGACCATTGCTTAAATTTATATTTTTCGGTGATCTTGAATATTTCTCTTCGTCTCTATCGCTTCTGTGGCTAAATTCTTTTTCTTGATAACCGTTGAAATATGAATTTTTTGAAATGGCGCCATTGTGATACGAGGTTGAAGTGTCAGGGCTGTGCCAACCATTAAATGATCCTGGAGTGTTGTAGCTGCAGCTGTCTGTGGTCGTCATTTTTGAATCTTCATCAAAACTGCAAATATAATCATAATCGCTATTTTTCTTCAAACTTTGAAAAGGAGAAAGTACCTACTCGATTTGTTGTTGAAAATTTTAACTGTCTAGCTATCACAGGTCATGAGATGCAGCCTAGTGACAGACAGACAGCGGATTCTTAGTAATAGTGTTCCGTTTTATAACCTTTGGTTACGGAGCCCTAAAATACTGGCCCCTGAGTTTCAACGAATCTTCTCATGTAGTGGTGGCTTTCCGATCCGAAATTCCAATTATATAAACGTGTCACCAAAACTACTTGCGTGATCTATGTGAAATACTTAGTAATTTATGTATTTATTTATTAACAAAATCCACACCTTAATGTTTTAAATATAGTGTGTTGTGTGTGTATATATAGAGTATAAAATATGAGCGCTCGTGTGCCTAAATATCTCGGGCTGCAATTAATGCCTTACAGCCCCTGGATACTAATCTACTATTGTTTAACGCAGCGGGGGAAAGTTATCCGCTTGAATGGGAGACAAAAAATTCTATTCTATTCTATGAAAAAACTGACCTTGGACTCTGATCATCAATAAACGCCATCAGCTCTCTCTCCGGTGTCAAATAATGCAGGTGGGCTCTCTGCACATGACCCACCAGTTGTTGCTGTGGGACAGTGCAGTCGCAGAAGGGACAGTCGGGCCTGCCAGCGACGTGGGCCTCCAGAGTATGAGACCTCATGCCTTCGTCTGTCAAGCCCTCTGCGCCGCATAGTTCACAAGTATATGGAAAGGGACTACTAGACATGTTCGCTGTAACAAGGAGTTGGTAATATTATCATATCGCATGGCAAATATGCAGACGGATCTGTTAACATTGTCAATGGAACCCAGATGGGATCTTGGAAAAGCTAATTAAGTAAGTTTACTAGTTTGCCTTCGAACCCAGAGCACTAAAATTGCAAGTATTGAAAAGAAGTAAGGCTGTGATGTCAATCAAACAAAAAAATACCTCCCAGACTGGTTAGTATCACATAAAGTATACCAAAGTTCATCACATAAAATGCTCTCTCTGTCGAGAACCGAACCTAAGTCTTGAGTTTGGACAGTGGCGTTCGCGTAACCTAAAGCACTAGAGTGGACAAAAACACACAGCTAGAGTAAAATAAATGTCAGGTTAGGCGAGATGAAGAGAAATAATGATTGAAATTTTTGAAAATCGAAATATCGATATATTTTTTTCAATTTTCATTAGGCTAAGAAAATAATTATCTAAGCAAGTGCCTTTAATCGAGTTTTTAAATTTGCATCAATTTATTATTATATTTTGTAAAGTCGAGCTTAAATAAATCAAAACATTCATAATCAGAAAAAATCATATCAATAGTACCTAATGTAATTTTAATTTTAAGTACCAAAGTATAATATGTAGGTATTTATCAAAATAATGTACAAATATTTCAGAATATCTATCCTAAGGTTTGATGTGAAGTCTACCAGGTACCACGACCAGAACACGACAATGCCATTAGGGCGGCTGGAATAAGTAAAGGATGGGTCCGTAACCGGACAAATTCTTAAAACAAAAATAATTTATATTTAGTCCCAGCAGAATTATCAATTATTTTATTTCAGTGGCAAGTTTAGATAAATATGTTTTTAACATAATAATCTCTTCTATAGACATTTCAGATTTAAGTCATAATCTAGCAAAAAATACATTGACAAATGATACGAGCAATTCCTTACAAAAAATGAGTCTAAAAAGTAATCTATCAATATTGACATTGATGTATCGCTTGTGACAGTTGATATAGACAGCCTAAACGAAATATTTGTTTGCTTCACATTTTAACTTCCAGAAAAATAATAAAATGTTAATGTTTTAATAAATATGTTTCTTATGATTTTTTTTGTAAATATATAGTTTTAAATTAGGGGGACTTTTTAAGTAATATTTAACGTTTGTACACCTAGGTGAGATGACGATCGGAAGATATATTTTTAGTACTTTAACTTTATAATATAAAAAAGAATTAAATTGTAAGGCGCATTTCATCGAAATCGATCTAATAAAAGCGGAGTTATCTTTAAATGAAAGTAATGTATTGTGATGTAAAGCCGAAATACAATAATTATCACAGTGCATTGTGAAAATATATAAAAAGCCTAGAAAACATTAAGTAAAACTCGCGACTGCCCTAATTCTTAGTGTCCTTGAACCTATTTATTATTATTGATCAGACTATAAATTAGAGTCATTATAAATAATTGCCTACAGAAAATATTGAACAACCTCTTTCATGTGACATATTTTTTCATAAAGCAAAGTTAGGCATTAACTGTTGCAGTAAGTGCTGAATGCTGAAGTAACGGCCTTGCTAATGTGCACATTAAAAATGTAACATGTTTTTCAGACGTATGTTTTGATGAAGTTTATTTTTGCAAAACGATAATATTTGTTACGTTCTAACATATTTTTTTCATCTATATTTTTTATGCATTAAAAAAATAAAACAAAAAAAATAAAGAGTTATAAACTAAATTAAACAGCCAAAAAACTAAATAAATCAAATATTTAAATACATTTTAAATGTTTGAACCAATATTAAATTTATAACTATGACAGCCCGAATAACTTAAATTGATATCTTACATAAACCTAACATGGAAACGATTCACAACATTGAAATAGGGTAGAGTGTCAAATCGATAAATTTACCGCAGTTTTGATTTTGTAAAAATTACAACATTCTAGTATTTAAATTTTATATTTATTATTGTAATTTAATAAACCGTAAAGTTTATTTAAATAAGGAAAACATTTAAATAAGGCTTTATATTTACGAAAAGAAAATAGTACTTACATTTTGTTTATTGTCAAATTTAGCGGGAAATCCCAATCTCGTCACAACATTACCTAATTGGTTCGTTACTATTTTTGTAAGCTTTATGATCTAACATTTTTGAACATCAATTTATAAATTATATTATTGTCGAACGACAGGTTGTGTTCTGGTGCCATTCATGAATTTCTGAAAAAAAAGTAACCTAGTACGCATGCGGAAAACTAATAACTGCGGCTCTAGCGGCAGTTTTCCGAATTATCAACTGTAGCAAAACTGTCAATTCAGAATTATTACCAGGGCCATTGCTTATTATTTAATAAGTTGTGATTAAACTAAAAGCTTTTGGATTTTAACGCTAATTTTCAATAGTACACATGCACAAATAACAATTGTTTAGTTTGACGAAAAGCGCTATCTAGTAGCGGTGGGGAACACTTTTTAACTCTTGAACTTTGTGGTCGTTTTCTGTGAATTTCTATTTCGACAAATAACAGAGATGGCCCAACTTAAGCATTTAGTTTCGAAAAAGTAAGCAACTTTTTTGGACACCGTCTCAAAAAAATTAGGTATTTTAATTATTAATGGTACAAAATATATTTTTGTAATTGTTTAAAACTAACAAAGAAGTCATGGCAAACAAAAAATTTGATTATTTTCTATATTACACTTAGGTAAACTCTTCACATATAGTTAGCATTTCTCCGAGTTTAAAATCTAGGGAGAAACAAAACAAATAGGTTTATTGTGTAGGTTGTATGATAAATAGATATTAACAAAATATGTAAAAAAAAATAAAAAGCTATTTTTTGGTATCGATAATGATAAAAATGTAGAGATCTTTTACAGCCTCAGAAAGACTTTGTATTTTTTGGCTGATCGCTAATGCATAATTTCCATATAAATCATCAAAGTCATTCAAAACTTCTTCAATTTGAAGAATACCGGTAATTAATAGGTATCCTATATGTGTGAAAACGAATTTAAACAATTTTTTATAGGATAACTTAAGACAGCGAATGAGGACACGTCTCTAATGATGTAAAGAGACAATCGTAGCCAATAGACAAGTTAATATACTATGTATTATAATATAGTTTTGGCGGTATTTGGAGAATATGGACTTTTTTTTGTACAACTGAATTTCGTATAGGTACCTACATAATTCGTAAAATTTGCCAATTTTGGTGGCATTTTTTTTGAATATTATTCATTTAAAGTGCACAGTATCGTGTATTTTCGTCATGAAAAGTGCGTACCTAGTGATTAATTAAATATTATCTAGGTATATTATAATTTAAGACAAATTATAATAATATTATAAATAAATATTTTTGAAAAAATTACACAAATTCATAGTAACGTTATATCATTGGTAACAAACGAGTATTGTTTGTTATTATCGCACTTTTAACAGTTTTGGTGGTAAAGCATCCTTATCGTCAAAAACTATGTTTGCTTTGTTATATATTATCGTGTAAAAATAACTACTTAAATGTTTGTTTGAATGTTTATACAGTAAACCTACTTGCGTAAATAAGAAAGTTAATAAAAACTAAAATTCAAGTTTTTTTTAATTCTCTTTTTTTGAGTTGAGTTTTTCTTACTTAAGTACACTTTGTGAGTGCTCATACGGTGAAGGAAAACATCGTGAGGAAACCCGGGATTTATCCCCGATATGGCGACCGACTTGCCCCCTGTCACATTATGGGACCTAATATCGTCGGCTAATCGTGGGTGCACATGTAGCTCTTCCTACACTTTCGGGGATATTTATTTTTAATTCAAGTTGATCGTCAATCCCTATAAGTCCTAACCTAACATATATCTACACAAAATTCTCGTGTCACAGTGTTTGTGATTGAATAAAGAAGAAGCAGCAAGCAATAATTTGTGCTTTTTTAGGATTCCGTACTTAATGGGTAAAAAACGTAACCCTATTACTAGGACTTCGCTGTCAGTCCGTCTGTCTGTCTGTCACCAGGCTGTATCTCATGAACCATAATAGCTAGACAGTTGAAAATTTCACAGATGATGTTTTTATTTTGGCGCTATAACAACAAATACTAAAAACAGAATAAAATAATTATATAGAGGTGCTCCCGTACCACACATGTGATTGTTTTGCCATTTTTTTATAGATGATTGTACGGAGCTCCTCGTGCGCGAGTTCGACTCGCACTTGACGAATTTTATTTTATTACAGAAGTCGTAAGAATAAACGATAAGTTTAATTGTATTTAACAATTCGACAACGCTCGTGTCAGCACTGCTGGTGTAGTGGTATCATGCAAGATTCCCATTCTTGCGACCCGGGTTCGATTCCCGGGCAGTGCATTTTTTTTTACAAATTAAATTTAATTTTTGAAGTATTATATCTTCTTTTTGTATAAAACGATATCGTGTTAAATCTGTAATTCAAGAACGATTGCTCTTATATTTATGATTTTTGTATTTTTTATTTGTCTTTGTTTAAAAAAGGATAGTAAGTAATAAAACGGTTAAAAGATAAGATTAAGAAAGTCACATAGTGTGGAGTGGGGGGCGTGAAGTTCTCCGGTACAGCTAGTAAGCTTATTAAAATGCAAACAGACACGTACCTTCTGCATCCAAAAAACAGACTATTACCATATTATTGTTTAAATTGTGTGGTTAATGTTGCCAGTAAAGTTTAATAAATCTTGCAACTACAGCTGCAATTTGGCATACATGTTTAGTTTATATTATAAATTTAATCTTTTTTGAACAATATATTATGTAAATATGTTATATACAAAAGACGAGCTTCATGCGTACAGCATTACCTACCAGCCAACCTTTGGACCAAGAGGGAAAATAAACAATAATATGATAGCAGAATGCATAAGAAAGAAACAATAAAATTAGATACATATTTAAAAAAATAGAAGAACTAAAAAATATGCATTATAGACAATCGGAAGGTATTAATAGAAGTCCCTAAAAAAATAAGAAAACTTCCTAAATGAAATCTCTATGTGGTGGCTTCTCTAAAAATTGTTTCATTGAGAGACTTGTATTTTTGTTCCAGACTGAATATAGGTATCATATTAATTCCTATATTATAAATATATTTTTATGGAATTAGACAGCGAATAAGCACGGGTCTCCTGATGGTAGGAGATCTATAGACACTACCTATAGATGTTGTAGGTGCTGTCAAATAAAACTTTAGAATGTAGACGAAGTCACAGATAATAGCTAGCAGCTATATAAAATATCCAACTATGTAAATAACTATTTCTTCCGAAGACGTGGATGAAAACTGTTCATAAATAAAAACATTTATGTAAATTTTTTGAAATGCTGAAAAGGAGAATTACAAAGGTAAGTTTTGTAATTTGTTTACAAAAATAATAAGATTCCGGACTTCTACAGGGGTGCTAGCACGAGACTATTTTAAATCACATGAGAATCGATTACGATTAATCTACTCACCAGCTATTTAATAATCCATTTCTCACCCTCGCGTACCTATAGGGTAAAAATAGAACCCTATTACTAAAACTCCGGTGTTTGTCTATCTGTCTCTCATGTCTCTCCCCAGACAGTATCTTATGAACTGTGATAACTTCAAAGCGGGTATAAACAGACAGACAAAATACTTAAAAATATTAAATTGGTATTATGAACATAGTTACCTACTTATGCATTTAGTAAAGATCGGTTATTTTAATATTACATAATATAGACACTCCAATTTCATTTATTTGTATAGATTTCTTCAAATATACTTTTATTCTTCAAATATACTTTTATGACCGCCTCGTTCGCCGAGTGGCTAGCGTACACGACTAACCGCATCGACTATCCGCGTGGCTCGGGTTCAATTCCCGACGGGGACAGACATTTGTGTTATGAACATAGATGTTTGTATTTCCGGGTCTGGGTGTTTATTAAATTTATTCTGGTATCTATTTAAGTATTTCTGTGTATTAGTATCGTTGACTA
>DVZL01007267.1:0-10844 GCA_018236625.1 Lasaia peninsularis
AATAAATTACAGTATATTCATTGATAGGTATATAATATATAATACAACCATAACAAACAACATGACAATAACATATAAATATATATATATATATATATATATATATATATATATATTTTTATACACACACACACAACAAATCCAAGTATTTGAATTTGACATAATATTTATAGTCTAGGAAACTAGGATTGAGCTGGGTTTCCGTTCAGGGCGGTACAGTTCAAATTCCCTGTATTGGGTAGCCGAGTGTCATCCGACATAGAAACAGGATAGATCAAGAACAAGAAGTTTTGGACTTAAAACCATCCAAGTAAAAAAGGCCAATCATTGTTTCTAAAATATTTTTGCAATAGGAATGATTTAGAGAAATGGAATTTCACCAATTGAGTGGTGTCTCTTACCATCAGGAGAGTGTGCTTGTTCCGTCATATAAAATAATGATGAGCTACCTCTCTCATACAAGCGTATGGCCTCAGCGATGTAGGGCACGAGCAGCCTGTTGACGACGAAGCCAGGAGTGTCCTTGCAGGTGATGCAGGTCTTGCCAACGGACTTGCCCCACACCATCATGGTGGAGTACGTGGGGTCCGAGGTGGCGGCGCCGCGGATCACCTCCAGCAGTTTCATCACCGGGACTGGATTGAAGAAATGCAGCCCACCGAACCTGATATCGAAAAGTGAAGCTAATATGTTACTCCAGTCACAGGGACGGACGCGGACAAAGATTTGCCTCCTTTTTATCACGATAACTCCAGTAATCTAGATCGCCTCTGTGGTGTAACGGTACAGGTGTCGCCTTATAAGACCGTTTGCACGTGGGGTCCCGGGTTCAATTCCCAGGTCGGGCAACTTTTCTTAAATGTTTTTCAGATTTTTCTGAGTAAACATTACATTGCCCGGGATTAGAATGTGTCCGAAGCGGCGATAGGCTTGCCACCTATCACATCAGGGCCTTAGTACCTTGGCTAATCTTGGGTGTGTTCTAGTATATCTACTGGACTTACGAGTCGTGGTTACACTAGCACACCTCTGCCTACCCCTTCGGGCATAATAGGCGTGAAGGTACTTTATTTGAAATTAGTTGTTTTATGCCTTTTCTGTATAGTATATGTGTCACATTTACAAATTACATTTTTACTGTATAATGTTTCGTAAATACAATATGTAATTAAGTATATACTTATTCATAATTACAAGTTAAGAGATCTCTTTCAAGACTTTCCAAGGGGATAAATAACTATAACAAAATTCAAAGTTCGCCTGGTCTTACACATTAGAAAACATCAAGCCATTTTAATTATTGTACGAACGGCATAAAAGCAGTTTATCGCGAAGGCAGAGAGGGGTGGGCCGCCCCCCCGGGGGGTAGGGGGCAAGAAGCAGAGATTTTATAGCTCAGTACCGTCGCAACGCTTTTAATGGCTTATTTGCCCGGCCTTTGTCAGGGGGTAAGGTACCTCCCGCCTTTGTATTGCCAATTTTATTCCGAAGAATGATAACAACACAGATAAAACACCCTTTGTAAGATTTGGGGTTGCCACTCTGTTTTACATTCCATTCGGTCTTGTGTTTCAAGAGGTCGGGATGAAAGATTTTTAGTTTATTCGACACTTGGCCATTGGTGGTATTTCATTGTCCCAGTGTATGTTTGATAAAATATAGGTTTATTATTTTAAACACACATACCTATCAATCTATATTTCTATAATAATACAATTATTATAGGTTCCCTTTTTCTTTTTTAATTGAAAAATAAAACAGATATATTTTAGTTGTAACTTTTTGCTGATATTTTATAACTTCAATATTAAAAAATATATCATGACGTCGACAGGAAATTTAAAAATGTATATTCGTGAATTTCATTCACTCATTCACTACAACTCGACAATAGAAATAATTTACATCTATCTATCTATATAAATAAAAATGAATTTCCGTTCGTTAGTCTCGCTAAAACTCGAGAACGGCTGAACCGAATTGGCTAATTTTGGTCTTGAAATGTTTGTGAAAGTCCAGGGAAGGTTTAAACGATGAGAAAATATAACAAAATCGCAAGGAAAATACTAAAACCGACAATTTGATTTTCCCAAACAAACTGTTCTTATCTGTCAAACGTTTGATGGATGTTCATGTATCCAGTGAAATGAAGTTCACCGGGTCAGCTAGTTTTGTAATAAATATGTAGATAAGTACGAGTAATAATATTTCAGAGTCCTTTAGGTCAGAAAGCAAATAAATTATAAATTATGTTTCTTTTATTATTTGTAATGAGCTCTGCAATTGAATATAGAGGCGTATTTCCCACATATTTTTATATTATTAGATACCTAGCACATAAACTGGCTAAAAAAAGACAACTGTTGCCAGACTAAATGCTACTGGTGTGTTGCTTACAAAAAGCGAGAGTTGAACATAATGTATTTATATTGCTTTATAATATAATAACAAAGTCACGGCCATATCCCTGTTGGGGTAGGCAGAGGTACATACAGGCACACGGATCTCCTGATTATAAGACAACCGTGGCCTATAGTCACCATAGATGTTGTAAGTGCGCCGCTGCCCTGTGGTCGGGATGTTAGACCTTACGTGCAAGTCTACCGGCTACGCTACCCTCCGGATCGGAACACGACAATTTCATTATGGCAGCAGGAATAGGTAAGGCGGTGGATCCCTACCCTGGCGAGTTGCTGCACAGCACTCCACCACCTGTGGTCATGTTGGTAGTAACCCAGTTAACCTATGCTTGCCTCTTACGAGCTGCCTGGTAGGAAGGCAGTTGGTCGATTCTACACAGAAAACCCGGACCAACACGGGAAAACTAGGTCTCATGATGTGACAGATGGAAAGCTCGTCGCCACATCGGACGGATGTGTGTCTTTCGACGACGTTCCAGTCCTTTAGCAATTCTAAGCAACGATATTTTCTAGATAAACTGAAAATACTCCTAGAATAAATCGTTCTACTCGGGATTCAAACCCAGAACCTCTCCCGTCAAAATCAGATACCGACGCCGCTCGATCACTGCGAATGTTTATGATTGTGTTCGCTGCTTATGTACACATAAACGACTGAATGAATGTTCACGCAGTTCTACAGAAATATAGTAGGTAAGTAGGAAAAAAGTTTTGAATTGCAATATTTTGAAGTTGCTTAGGGCAAATCTAAAAATATTCAAATAATACTCTCATAGTACTACTATGATAATGTATCTACAAGTAATAGATATACTGGCTGTTTCCGGCGGATTCAACCACCTGTTACAAACAAACAGCCTAAATACATAGTTTGACAATGACGAACTTTAATACAAACTATATTCCCCTATTTCAATCCCAATCCGCTCGCGGCTTCGCCCGCGTATAAAAGCGTTAAACATACCCTCTTTTTAATGCAGTCGGTTAAAAAGTAGCCCCTGGGTTATTCTAACGTAAATCTTTCTGTAAATTTTTATCCAAATCTTCCCAATATTCTTGCGAACAAACAAACATACAAACTTTCGCATCTATAATATTTATTCAAAAGTTATCTTCTAAGTCTTTCAGTTATCTATTAAAATGTTTTTTTATATTTTATATACTTAGTTTATTTGAGGCCCTAGTTTAGTATGAGGGTATTTGGTTAATAAAATAAATATCTGACATACTTATATGAACAATGATTACCTAAACACAATTGTTGTAATTTATTATGTACAATATTATGGCATGTATATGACATGCCATTTTAAAAATCAAATGACTGGTCAGAGATTTACAAACAAAAATTTCAAGAGTATTATTTTGTTGTACGTTTTAAACATATATTTTATGCATTTAGTAAAATGCGGTAATTTTAATATTAAATATAGACACTCTAATATTATTTATTTCAACGGCAATTTAAAGCTTTACGGAGTAATAGCGCATCATGCATATATAAATACATCGTGCAAACGAATTAGGAACTGTCTGCAATTATAATTCGATCAAAAATACGTGGCCAATTTATATGCCTTTTAAAAGTAGTCTAACAAAAAACACTTGAAAGTAGCGACTAAAATCTGACCATAATAACTCGTAGTACAAGCAACAAAGTAATAATCTCTAAAATATAAACTTACGATACTTAGGTACCACAAAATAGAAGCAAAACACGAAAACGCCTTATCCCAAGTAAAATCAATATCTTTTTACCTTCCCCCCAAAAATTTTCCACCACCCACCGCAATTTCAATAAACGACAAAGTATTATTTAATTTCAGCGTCTTTTCCATTGTGAAAGGGAGTGAGAGGGACCTTTCTTTCCCCTCAAACGTCTTAGATGGCCTATAGGAAAAAAGTGCGAGAGTGAACGAGATGGCTATCTGTAAGATGTTGCTGTTCAGCTTTCTTAATGACGTCATATAGATTTATAGGTGTACAATGGGTGTTCTCCACTTCGGGTGGAGGCAAAAAGTTTTGCTTTTATTAATGTTTTAACATATTTTTCATATTACAAAGCGGTTTATATGTTGTTGCTTTTCCCTAGTGAGCATCCTGTATATCGGAATCATATATTATTATATGAGAACTTTGTGTATTAAATACAATAAATGTAAGTACATTTGTTTAAATGCCAAAGACCTGTAAAACGATTAAAATACAGATGCTTTCTAACTATTTTCTTTAGATCTAAAGCATCTCTAAAAAATAAAAAATCTTTCGATGTTTGATGTGACTATTTCGAAACGGCTATTCCGATTTTTACGAAATTTATTCTATATATTTTGTAGGTGTAATAATCTTAAATATTTTGTACTACAAGGTTTGATACATGAACAACGTTTGCCGGGTCAGTTATTATCTATTATCAATTTGAAACAAATATACTTGTACCCAGGTTGAAACATATACTTGTGAAAAAAATTGTCAAAGCGATATTAATTTAAATGAAAATCCGTCAAGTGCAAGTGGGAATTTTGCACGAGGGTTCCCTACCATTGTCTATAAAAAACGGCAAATAAATCACGATTGTTTTATAAGAGCATTCTTTATATACTTATTTTATTCCGTTTTTAGTTTTTAGTTGTTACAGCGGCAACAGAATTATATTGTCTGTGAACATTTTAACTGTCTAGGTATTACTGTTCATGAAATACAGTCTGGTGACAGACAGACGGTTAACAAAGTCTTAGTTATAGGGTTCCGTTACTTACCATTTGGTTAAGGAACCCTAAAATATTTAAATACTTATTCAACTTAATATAATTTAAGCTCGGCCGAATATTAGGAAACAAGCTATTGGTTGAAGCTTTGCCCGTGTTTTATTATATAGTATGTGTTCTAAAACCCACCGAAATATTGATATAAAAATGCGGTATTGCAATTTGGTAGGACAGAAGAGATAATAAAAGAGAAAGAAGCGAATGGGATTGCAGATTCATTTTTTTGAGTTGTTTGAATGAAATATCTACTTTATTACACTTCTAAACCCATCCAACAACTAACTACTCGCACTATACCTATAACTTTAATAAAATTCTAAAATAAAAGTAACCTAAGCCGTTCCTTTTACATTAGCTGTCTGCCAGTGAAAGTCCCGTCAAAGTCAGTCCAGCCATTTCAGAAATTAGCAAGAAGCGGTTATTTTAATATTACATACAGTCACTATAATTTTATTTATTTGTATAGATTCACTTGACTACTGATCATCTAGTTACAAGACGTAGTACATCAGGCATTAAAGATAAGCTGACTATTGTGAATTTCAGTTTATTATGTTTTTTACTAATTATACTTAAAAAAACTTAAAATAAGCAGGATACTGTTCGTGACCAAGACAAATGTAACTATTATGAACCAACATCCAAGGCGTTATGGAATGCGTCAGCTTAAAAAAATAATATTTCGTTTTTGTTAAATTTGTGTGCATTTCGTAAAAAGTGTAATTAAATTAAGTAGAAATAATTAAAAGTATAATTAAAGTAAAACAAAATACAATTTCAGTAAACAAAATCCAAGATACTAAAACAAAATCCATTTAAATTTAGAAGCACGAACGTAAGCGGTGTTCGAAGGCATAAAACGCAGAGACGGCGCGCGGTTCCAAATACGAAAAAGCCGCTGTAAATCGCGTAATCTTGAGACCTCCGTTCATGATGTATGGAAGGCACGTTGGAAATATCCCGACGTTCAAATTATGAATACCTCCCTGGCGGTAAAAATATATAAATAGATTTGAATTTAGAATATTCTTTCATAACCGATAGGCTCACTAGAGTGAGATTACTTTCACTACTACTACTACTAGATTATAGAATATTAAAGTTTTTTTATATTACACAACATTAATAATAGAATAGATTTTCTATACTACGCATTTTTGGTAACCTCTGTTGAAGGTATTATATGTATTTTCGATGTTGATTTTTTTCCTTTTTTACTATCCAAAGGAGAAAAACTTTACCCTATTACTAAGACTCTGTTGTTCGTCTGTGTGTCAACCCGTCTCTCACTAGGCTGTATCACACGAACCGATAGCTAGGCAGTGACATTTTCACGGATATTTTTAAGTGATAAGATTTCGAACAGGCACACGGCTCTCCTGAAAGTTAGAGACAACCGTGGCCTATAGACACCATAGATGTTTTAGGTGCGCCGCTGCCATGTGGTCGGGCTGTTAGACCTTATGTGCAAGTCTACCGGCAAGACAAAGGCATTATGGCGGCAGGAATAGTTAAGGCAGTGGATGATGTATTTCTGTTGCCGCTGTAATAATAAATATTAAAGAAAGACAATAATATAAATGTTATACGATACTTTACGTAGGACGGTTCGATATACCTATTAGTGTTAGATACAAACTTAGTTTCCCTACTTATCACTCGATGTCGTTGTGCTATTTTCAATCGTTCTATCGAATGAGATGCTATTTATTATATAACAAATTAAATTATTTACCACGAGGTATCGTGGTAATTGGTCTTTAAAAGGATCGATTTATTTATTCGAATGATTAGTTTAAAATCAATTAAAAAAATTGATTTCGCCAAAAAAAATGAACTTCCCCTGATTGAACATCAACCAATATAAAACCTCTTTTCCATGTATGATGTTTGATATCCATTTACCTGAAACAGAGAAATCTATATTATAAAATTGCATTTAACCGTCTTCAATTGCTTTCGTGGTCAGCAACATATGCGAGCCTATTTGTCATATCTCACTGTCACCATGTTCAATTCTACCTATCAGTTTATCAATTGCTTAACTCTTTTTACCAACTCTTTTCTTAATAATGTCAGTGTTCACCACGGTGTGTCTATATGCGATAAGAAATACCCATATTTCTTATCAAGAAATACTGATTTACCTTCCAATCCCATAAAAATATTATCGCTATAACAGTTGCTTTTAACCACCCTTAAAAAGAAGGAAATTCTCAATTCATCTGTATATTTTTCAGCTTTACTCCCTTAATTCACAGTGAATTTTGATAATTCACACTTCCTATGATAAACCATACTTTAGGTGCGATCCCCTATAATTGTAGCAATTGTTTCAGCACTTTTTGAAATGTTAAAAAAACATATTTTTTTTAACTAGACAACATGGAAGTTGGATTTTTAATTGACCTCAATAAAGGAGAAGTTTCCTAATTTGATTCAATGATTATTTGTTTTACTTTTTAAAGTATAAAACGTAAACGACAATAGAATTAAAGTCGACGTTTGCAGTTTTACTGTGTTTAATTTTATTTCAAAAATGTTCGAAGTGCTCCAGTCTGAACACGTTCTAGGCAAATAGAGGAATCTTGGGCGGTCTAATCCAGCAATTACGCATTTTAATGGCGTTCGTTCGTCGAACGATGTTTTAATATTCCGTTCCTTGTTTTACGGCTCACTGCTCTACCTTACCCTCTGATATTAAGGTATTTATTTTAATATTACATATCTCTTGAATTACTGTTGCATACAAATTATTTTTCGGTATGGCGTACGGGGTTAACTGTTTTGGGACTTATCTAGTGGTGGTTTTAAATGTTTGGCTTTTATAAAAATCTCTAGGTATCTCTATTTCTCTTGGCTAACGCACACGTGAACTTAAATTTCGCCAATTCTTTCCCTGTTATGTTAGTTATGGTTAGGTAGAGGTTCTTAAGGAAAAAGAAGCTTTGTAAAATAGTAGCGGAGAAAAAGGAATTTAAGAGTCGTCAGCAAAAATCGCGAACTCTTGTTCTAAAATTAATAATAATTTAAACATAGCAAATCTGGTAAAACTGCATAAAACAGACACCAATAATATTATCATGCTGTCTAAATAAATATTTTTCGTTCATGTTAATCACTAGATAGTATAAAATAAAGTCGCTTTCTCTGTCTCTATATCCCTATGTATGCATAACTTTTTAAAACTACTCAACGAACGCACTAATAGATAGAGTGACTCAAGAGGAAGGTTTTTATGTATATAACATGTATGTATAGTATACATGTTCGAAGCCGGGGCGTGTCATCAATATTTCTTATAAAGCTGAAATAGTGACAAATATATACTGGACTACTCTGAAGTATAAGATCCAAACGGTCGACAGTGCACCTATGGTACTCCAAGTTGAGAATGTCTGTGGGTTGTGGTGACCAGTTACCACTAGAAATCACTTGCCAGTTTACCTCCTCTTGTATAAACATAGAAATTAATTTATCAAGCGTACTGTTCCACAATTTGTAGTTTAAATTGAATTTAAATTAGCTCTATTATTATATCTATCATTGGGGCAATAGTTATTTTGACTTGTGAAATTAGTTTTTTAATGTACGTACGATATTAGCAGTATTAATAACAAATAAATAAATATTCTTTTATTAAGGTAAAATAATTATTTTCAAACATTTCATAAAGAAACATATTTCTGTTAATAGTTAATAGTTTCCAGTCGTTATATACTAAACGTAATATAACAAAAATGACATAAAACGATAAAAATGTTTAAAAAACATACAACGTAAAACTTCTATCTATGTTTTCCAAAATATAATTAGTAACATCTCAAAACAATTTTAAGTACACATTGCTATGTAATAAACCAAGCTGTCATAATATTAACTGAGCTGACTCGGTAAAACTACGACTTCAGCATTTCTACCTTCCTGGATAACTTTTCACCCCACGAAGACGGGAAAATTTGCATAAATTTACAAATTTCCGACTAAATAAAGTACAGTATAGTTCGCGGTAACCTCCCGGGTGGGGGTGGCCCGTTTTTCATGTTTAATTTTAACTTTGCGAACTGTATTAATAATCCCGTCTTTCGTGGAGAGTTTTACTGTGGCAACCTTTGGTTTGAGAGGATTTCGTAATGTCGCTCGGGAGACGTGTTAGTTTTATCGTGTAATTAGTTTTCGAGTTATGACGTGCTTGGAAAAATTAATGAGCGTTTTGCATTCAGGGACTTTTGTTGCCAGTTTTTATTTTTATACCGACTTCAAAACGGGAGGTTCCAAATTTGACTTTACTTTTAATTGTATATTTGTAACACGATTACTCCGCTAATCCGTACTAATAGATTTTGATAGAATAGAATAGAACAGTATATTGTTTCACATAGACCTTATAAGCAGTTCTAATGACGCGTCCATATAATTCTAAAATTTACCACCGGATCGGAACGCGGCCACTCACTGAGAAGTTCCGGCGTAAAAAAGCTAGTCTTTTTTCTTATTTTCTAAATACATAAATTTTACATTCTAAAATAATAAAAGAGATTGAAAAAGAAGCAATAAATCCAAAGCATTTTTATCATTTACATATTCTGCAACATTATAACAACCTTTTCTATATTATTATTTACATTTAATACATTTGTATATATATTTAATGGTAGATCTTTGATATTATCGGAAAGCTTTTTGTATGATAACATAATAATGATTGATTATAATTAAATTAATTGCAACAATATATTGCATATTTTATTCCAATTAATTTAACTTTGAGAAATAATAAAAAATCATTTTCTTGATGTCATGAAGTTAAACTCGATTTTAGAGCTTACTGCGTTTTCTATAAAAAAGGATTTTTTTATAACAATGACTCATGTGAAAGTTAATAAAGATCTGGTAGGACTGAAGCCATATATTGCCTTATACTATCTACAACAGCCCAACTGTAGGAAAGTATAGAAAACATGATTGCATTTGACAGTGCAATGCGTTATAAGTTTTAATAGAAATTTAAATTAACCTCACGTTGTTGGAAATGCTCGTAGTGCGACTTGAGATCTCGTTTTGTTTCGTACAGTCAGCGTCGTAAGTGATGACAAATTATAAAGGACCCTGTATATTAGAACCAAACGATTAATTGACGAAAAAAATACATCGACTAAAGATACTTAACGTGGTAATAATGAAATTAAAGAATTAAAGAATGATGCTTCCTACTATCTTTTTACCCGACTACGGCGAAGCAAAATGGAGGGTTATGATTTTGACTGGTATGTTTGTATGTGTGTGTATGTATGTTCATATGTTGCTTCATAACTTCGAAACTATTTTATCATAATTCGGGAATTGAGATGTCGTTGTCGCGGGTTGTCTATACTCTCTAACCACAATACGACAGTTCAATCGGTCATCTACGAGTACATTCTATGATTGCCCAGTACAGAGCGATTTAATGCAATAAGATCGCCTTTATGTAATACCATTTTGGTGAATAAAAAAAATTATATTGTATCGGATGCAAATTAAAAGAATGTTGAATCTTTCAGGAGATATTTGTAAAAAAATATTGCTATTTCGGCTCAGCGAACCTTGATCCCTATGACACTGACAGTTATTCCAAAGACACGACCTTGTAGTGGCGTCACCATCAAATCATAAT
>DVZL01007268.1:0-10844 GCA_018236625.1 Lasaia peninsularis
TCTTAAAAATTTAAAGACTTATCTCACAATGAACAATAGACTAAATATACAATAAAATAGTGTAGACATAATAGAAATACATGTACAAATATTGCTGCATTTCATTCATACAAAAATATGCACAATTTTATACTATTATCTATATTAGAATAATAATTTATCCTAAATAGTTTATTCGTTTTTGAATTATAATGATAAATGGGCAATTTTTTTTAAATTAAAAGATAGAAAGAATTAATAGTGCAAATCGTTTTATCATTTTTAATCACTCAAATGATTACTATGCAAATCATAGTGACGTAGAGAGTGATAGTTCTATGGGATTATCTGAACGATTTTTGGTTATATTTTATATTTCCTAAATCATTAAATAAGTTAGATATTAATGACTTTTTCCCATTAGTTTATAAATGATACACTGCGACGCACGTTTTCATTCATTAATTAATAAATAAAATAGTCAATAGTTATCAGAACAATAATTAATTTCGAAATATATCAACCTATATGAAAAGACAAATGCGCAATTGCATACATATAATATATAGAAGAAATTATTTTTAAGCTTCGGTCATTCTACAAAATAATGTCATACAAAAGTAATCTGTCTGTTCGGATCTAGGTTTTATTATAAGATTTCATAAGCTTCGTAATTCAGAATTTATCAATCATGTACATTTTTTTTTGGAATTGTGTTTTAACAAATGTAGTTTCAACCAATAAGTCTTAGTAGCACTTTGATCCTTTACGTCTTAGTTGAACAATTTTTAGAAAGCTACGGTTAGAAAATTTTAATTAGTACTAATAAAACTTATTTTCATTTTATTCTAGTAAAAGTAGACTAATTCATATCATTGCATCAATATTAACGTAAGAAATTTTTAGATGAAAAGTATAATTATTCGATTTTTGGCTAATATTTTTTGATTTTGAAAATTGTTCAATACTATGCTCAATGTTTTTTGATCTAACACAATAATTAAAAAAAATATTATGTAGTAGTTTGTAAATATGGAAACGTACATCAGTACGTAAGTTTTTTGGAAATTTTAAATGAAATGGCCTATGGTTTAATTAGAAAATAAACTAATGCAAGCACCGTTTTATAGATATTTAATATAATATCGGTTTTTTTACAATTTTATATGCTCATATAAAATTAATCTGGCGTATGACTGTGAATTCATATAATGTATCATCGTTGTACTTTTAATTTCAATAATATAATGTCCAAAAAGGCTGTGCAAGAAAACAACCGTTACAGACCAAAACGATAACGTTATTTTGTTATCGTTATAACTCGTAACATAAAAATAATGTAATGATTTATAGACTGTCAATGATTTTTGACTCTGTTTTCGCTCAACGTAGAATTAACTTATTGCGAATGGGTGTAATTTTAGAAACAAACTTCTTCGTTGAAAATGAATTTACTAAACAAGTTTTCTTTTGTAATCGGAGTTATCGTTTTCAACGATTTAGTTATAATAACGTTATCGGCGACGCCAAATGTGTAAAAATTTTTGGCATGGTTTTGGTAGACTCAAGTCTGTATATGTTTAATATGCTTCGTAATAACAATGTATATATAAGTATATAGATGAGAATTTAGATTATTTGATAATTTAAAATGAGCGGGGATGATTAGGATATTATTTTAGTAGAATCTCGTTCTGGTAAGGTTAATTCGGTCATTTGGTGGCTCAATCTGACATTGGTTCGACACTGTTTAACTATTGTAAATAATGTAGTTACTCGATTTTATCGCGTTTTTAGATTTATCAGTTTTTAATATATTTAATAAGCATTCCATTGTGTGTAAAAGTGGAATTGTTGAAGGAGTAAAATGATAGCCGAAGATGTATGGTGCAAAAATTGCCATTTTGGACAAAGGGTTAAGTATAATGTACTGCTATAACACCACTAATGTATTTAGTAAATTGAATTGTGATTACGAATAAAACATAGCTATACCGCTTTGCACAAACAAATAAACACTTAGTTACTTAACATTTTTTTTTTGTAAAAACGAGTTTACACTGTTTTTGTTTAATCAGAAATTGTGACATTTTCTAATTTAAATTAATTCTTTCTATATCTCTGTTGTATATAATGTAATGTTTGTTTTTTTTTTGTGATATCATTTTGACTAAATGGTACCAGTTTAAGTCAGTATTATAATAGTGATTTTGTGAGAATTTACAACGACGATAGTACATTTTTTCGAACAATGTTATTTCTCATTGGACCACACTTTGAACATTTGACAATTATTATCGCAAAAACAATGGACAACAATCACATCAATATATAAATAATTAATGACGCGTACTAAACATTGTTAATAACTGGTTATTTTGTAATGTTACGTTGCGTTATTTTATAACATACAATAACGTTATAGAACTACAATAGCTAGTTGCTGATTCATCGAAAATATACATGTATTGTAATTTAGCCTGTTTTTATTATCGCGTTAATGAAGACGCGCCGAAGTGTGGCCCTAGATTAAGCGTTATTTCACGGTACTGTAAGGAGTGTATTCGCCAAAGATAATGCATAATTATAATTAGTAAATATAGCTAGAGCTAAGTTTTATATTAAGGTTACACATGGTTGCCGCTCGTCTTGTTTTTTTTTATTATTATTTATTTTTCTATTATTTATAATTTGGTTAGTTTTGCTCAATTTGAATCTTAGAAAACTTTCAAATAAGTTCTTTGAGTTATATAAAATAATGCAATTAATTTCAAATTGATCTTTGAATAAACTTACACAATTTCAAGATTACATGCATTAAAAATCTATTTAAATATAACAGTTTAAAAAAAATGTTGCGTGGTTTTCATTGCTTAAGTTACAGTATATATCATCTAACATAAGTAGCATTTAATTAATCCTCTCGATCTACATCAAATTATAAATTTATTGTACGTGAAATAAGGTGTAAATTACACATGGTAAAATTGAAAAAATGAAATCAATTTATGTCGTCATAGTATGGCCCTGGATTTGATTCCCAGCTGGATTTTTTTGTTTTTACTCTGTTGCTATCTAAGAAAATACACGTAACAATTTCTTTATACTATTGTAAATAAAGCGATTATGTAATTACACTATTAATGTATGTAATGCACATTTTTTATCATATTTCTTACATTATATCATTACACAGTTGTAAAATATCTTTAGATTGTATTTTTTTTGTACAATTCCTAACAAAGTAGGTTGGATATTGATCACAGGTTACCGTACATATTTTATTGAGTAATTTGTGTGTATGAAATGTACGTGCCATATTGTTTTTTTCTAAATTTACTTTTTTTTCTCCTATAAATTACATAACGACAACATTTTTTGTATGAATTCCAACATATTTGCCTATTTCAAAATTGTATCAAAAATACATTATTTATAAGTTGGCAGTACGTTAAAAAAAATAAACGCTGTTACTTTTATTCAGGACTTTCGTTACATTGACTAGGTTTAAGACATCTTATACAGTCAGGATTAGAAATACATATATTATATTGTCAACGCATCAGCTGTTATTATCTTCTATATTGCCAATATACATAAAAATGAAAGTTTTTTGAATTTTCAAGGGTAACAAAATATCTTTTCGTTTTCAGTACAATTATATAGACAGTAATTTCAAGTCTATAAGCATTAACATCTTTGGGGCTGGTACAAATTTATGAAATTTATGATCTGTCTGTATTAGTTCAAATGAGTTATTTTTAAATTACACTCTTATAGTCACTAAATAAACCCTATTGAATTATTTGTTTTTGTATAAAAAAAATTCGTATATAAAAATGTTGTCAGCAATGATTTTTAAGAAATTTTACACTATAATCTTACATAAAGTGCTAAACACTAAAAACATAATATATTACCAGCATATACTATAGGACTGAGTATTATGACTTATGAGGTTTGTAATAAAATTCCTATTTTTTTCCATTAAAATCATTAATAATACTTTTTTGTCGGTAATAACTTGTATATTAATTCAATATTGGATTTTAACAAGAAGTCACAATATTCTAAAATAATAATAAATTTGGTATTATTACGATATCCTCAGTCCCGTCGTATATGTTACATTATTAATAACGTGTTAAATAGTGTTATTTGTAAAATTTGCTTAAGTAAAAAAAATAATAAGATCTAAGAATTTCAAAATCAGTGAAATTTCTTTGAAATTTTTTATTTGTCTTACACACAGATAGTTAAAAATGTACAATACTTATTTGACTATTGTTCATTTTTAACTATCTAACGTTCTTTGAGTTTTCCGATCGATATTTATGTATTCTTTATACTTTGTTTTGTATTTAATAAGATATTTTATATAAGTTGAAATTTATTATGATTTTGCTGGTATTTATGCTTTTCAAGTCAATTATGGTGCGAGTTTGTATTTATAGCCTCTTTGTATTGCAAAAAATGTCAAAAAAGTTTTTTTTTTATTGAAATACTCGAACATATTCACTTTTTGGATTTTTTGATCATATATGGTTAAGAAGCTTAGAAGTTATTTGTTCAGAAATATGCTATTATTATTTGTCCCAAATTATCTTTGTAGTTAAATTTAATTTAATAAAATTTAAATCAAAATCAATATTTAATTAATTAAAATTAATAATAACGAATAGATAATTAAATAACGGTATTTTCATTATTACCAAAACTACAATTTTGCTAAACTTTATAAAAAAGGGCTGCAAAATATTCTTTGGTGGTAGAAAGATGTTGAGTTTGTTTATGTTCATTTAACGAACTTATAAATCCACCTGGACGGTTTATTTATTTTATTATCCATGTTACTATAATGTGCCATAACAAAACATGACGGAATAAAACAATACATCTATTATGTTGCTATGGTTATACATCACTGAAAAGTCAATGAATAACTACAAATAATTCCTGTTTAATGTTTGATTTATCTGACTAACTTGTGTTTTTTACAATATAACAGAGGCTTCCTTGTAATCTATCGTGATGTATTGATCGCGTAAGGTAAATTATAAACGGTTGAATATAGAACAAGTGTATGACTTTACAATGAAAATAATAAATGGATTTAAAATAAATTGTTTTTTAATTATCCTCCATAGATATTCTAAAGTTTTGATGCTTAGAAATCAAGCTTGGATGCTATTTATAACTTAACGATAACTAGTTATTTTTGCGGTATCAACTAGTTATCGTTGAAACGTTCTTAAAGACGTTGTGACGACGTTTTTAGAGGTATCAGTTATTCAATTATTTGATTATCCATTAGCATTAACGATTAACTAAGCATCAGCTAATATAGTCTGCTAGTGAAAGTCCCGTCAAAATCGGTCCAGTCGTTTCAGAGATTAGCGGGTACAAACAGACAAGACACGAAAATTATAAATAAATACTTTTTGTGTATATGCTCTTTGTATACTTTCATATGTATTTAGTAAAAAGCAGTTATTTTAATATTACATACAGAGTCTATGTATGTTATAATAAAATAACATTTTTTTTATTACTAAATGCATATTATGTAAGTTTACAAGGTGCATATACCAGAACAAAATTTTTTTAAAATTTTTGTATATCCGTCTATTTAATAATCCGCTACTAATCTCTGAAGCGGCTGCACCGATTTTGACGGGACTTCCACTGGCAGACCGCTGATGTAATAAGGAACGGATTAGGCTACTTTTATTTTAAAATTTTATTTTAGAAAGGTACGCGCTTCGGACTGCCATTTTGGCACTCCAGCTTCGAACTCGGTCGGAACCGTAATTACTTTTTCTGAGTGCTCTTACGGTGAAGTAAAACATCAAGCCACCTGTTACATGACGGGACCTAATACCATCGGCTAATCATGGCTGCATTTGTACTTCTGCTTTCCCTTTCGGGGATATGGCGTGACGATATTTATTTTTTAAATAATCTAAACACAATAAAACTGCAAAAATATACTCAACTTCACTAGTGTCGTCAAGATAGATGTTGTACTTGTTTTGGTTTAAAGTCCTAAAAGTACTAAAACAATCTCGAACAAAAATTGTATGCTACCTCTGAAATAGTGGCCTAACAGATGTTATACAAATAAATAAAATTGGAGTGTCTGTATGTAATATTAAAATAACCGCTTTTTACTAAATGTATATGTATGTTTGCAATGTACACATATTATACCATAATAGTATTTTTTAGAATTTTTATCTGTCTGTCTGTTTGGATCCGCTAATCTCTAAAGCGGCTGGGCCGATTTTGACGGGAATTTCTCTGCCAGACGGTTGATGTAACAAGGAAAAGATTTTAGATTTTTCCTTTAGTAATGTATAAAATAAATTAATAATTAAATAAAAACGCGGACATAGTCGCGGGCACAGTTAGTAATTAAATAGGAATTATCAAAATTTATTGGAACAAGCTGAGTAAACACATACAGACATACAAAAAAGGTACAAAAAATACTATCGAATTCAGAACTCTATTTTTGAAATATGATTGAAAAATCTAAAATGTTTTTAAGCTTTTAAAAAACTTTCTGTTTTGTTGTGCTTCTGTTTCTGGTCTTTACGAATTTAATAGGAAATTCTCCGGAAAATGTAAAAAAATATCTTACTAATATTATAAACGCGAAAGTTTCTAAATATACATGGATGGATGTACGGATGTTTGTTGTACTAACGAAAAAACTACTGAATGGATATAGATGAAACTTTACAGTAATATAGCTTATACATGAGAATAACACATTGGTTACTTTGTAACCGACTACATTAAAAAGTTGGTATGTTTTTACGCAATAAGTATTACAAGTCGGAAAAAATTCTGCGGAAAGCTAGTAAAGTATAGAATACTTTATCCTGAAATTATATTAGGTTCGGGGTTTAAGGGATGGTCATATTCATATTCATGATAAAAGACGAAGAATCACATATCTTCAAACTAGATCCCATACGGGGTAGTCAGTGTCTATCCATCAATGAATACCAAGTTAGGTCTAGATCTAGGGTTTATTTGTAATTTTAACAAACTTATCAATATAATAGTTTTCCCCGTGTTGGTCCAAGTCCTCCGTGTAGAATAGACCAACTACCTTCCTACCAGGCAGCTCGTAAGAGGCGAGCATAGGTTAATTGGGTTACTACCAACATGACCACTGATGATAGAGTGCTGTCGCCATAATGACATTGTCGTAGGGTAGCCGGTAGACTTGCACATAAGGTCTAACAGCCCGTCGACAGGGCAATGACGCACCTACAATGTTATATATAATAAACTATAATATTAATGTTTTTAAATAATAAGATAATTTGTATAACAAAATATAGTTTAATAAATAAATATATTATGATTTAAAATATTTGCACACCACAGTGGTATATGTATATAATTAAAAACTTTTATTTTGTAAAAACTTTTAACACACTTACTCGGCAAATAAATCATTTTCATTTCATTTTATTAAAAAAGAAAAAATAGTGCGGAAATCAATTTAAATATAGTGCCAAGTTTTCGAGTGTTTGCACCAAGCTGACTAGAAACGGGACTTGGTCCAGGGCAGTGATTCTGACTTCATAACAAATTCATGATATCATTTCCTCTTGCGTCCGTTCACATCAGGGAAATTGAACATCCTGAACGTTCCAAACGTGGCGTTAGATGCTGAAGATGAACCGGATTGGTCTTCCGGCTGTTGGAATTATTTTTTTGGTATTATTTGTTACATAGTAAATTTGATGTTTTCAGTTCTGTCAGTGGCGGATTTAGGCTTACTGCCGCCCTAGGCCCGGTCTGATACGCCGCCTTTTTTTTACGAACAAAATTCTATAGACATCAGAGGTGATTTAAAAAAAAATCAGTACCTATAAATTTTAGCTGTGAAATATGTTAACGTTTTGAAAATTTTGCCGCCCTACAAATCATGCCGCCCTAGGCCTCACGGGCCTATGCGTAAATCCATCACTGAGTTCTGTATGTAATATTAAATTACCGCTTTTTACTAAACGCATATTATGTATGTTTAAAGGTACCAAAATAATTTTTTTTTAAATTTTTGTCTATCTTTACCCGCTAATCTCTGAAACGGCTGGATCGGTTTTGACGAGACTTTCATTGGCAGATGTAAAAAGGAATAGCTTAGGCTACTCTTATTTTAGAATTTTTATTTTAGAAATGTGTAAAATAAAATAATTTATAATGCGGACGAAGTCACGGGCGCTGCTAGTGTAAAATAACTCTTAAGCAAATATTATCAGAGGTACAAAATTATGCACCTTTGATTAGTCGATGATTACTAGTAGGTCACATGCTATCCGGCAAGTTCGTCAATAATAAAAAAAACTCATAAGAAAATATTTCCCACTCAGGAATTATAGAACCCCGGACCTCTCGGATCAACTACGCTTGACCTCAGAGGCGATCTTATTCAATTTATGTATGTTAAAATGATGGTAATTCTGTTGCGCGCTAAATAAACTTGCCTTAAATTTTCGATATGTTCTTTCAAGTTTCAACGCAAATAACGGAAAGGAAAGACACGCTTACTGGTATCAGATTAGTTGGTACACAACATTTCTATAGACGTTGAATATATGCCAACGATTACTTTGTTTAAAAACCGTAGAAATTATTAAGTCCTGATTAACTCGACAAAAATGTTTTGCCTCTTTTGTTTTCACCTCTCTGAAAAAAGGCATATTCTTAAAATAAGTTTGAACGACGTGAATCAGAATTGACCCCAGTATTGTAATCTTATATTTTTAAAAAACAAGCGAGGCGATCAATCGATCTAGCTAGTGTTTTCATTGAATAAAATCTTCCTACAATATCATTAGAATAGCTCGGACGGGAAATCGGGCGCAAAAAAAAATATGGCTTGACTCGTTGACCGAGTGGCTAGCGTACACGCCTAACCACATCGATTAACCGCGAGGCTCGGGTTCGATTCCTGACGGGGACAGGCATTTGTGTGATGAACATAGATGTTTGTATTTCTGGGTCTGGGTGGTTATTAAATTAAACACCCAGACCTACTAACTATAATATATTATTATAATAAATATTAATTATAATACATATTAGTAACGTTCTCTAACACCCATAACACAAGCATATAATTCGCTTACTTTGGGGTTAGATCAATTTGTGTAATTATTCCAGTAATATTTATTGATTACTATTTTTGACTCTTTTAGACGCTTACTTACTTAGAAACTCTAATGTAGAAGAGTAAGTTAAAATAATTACTTATTAATCTATAAACTAAATTATTATATAGAACTTATTAGTAAAAATCCGGCGTCGCACGTGGCTATAATGAACCTTCCTATTGAATCACTCTGTCTAATAAATAAACCATATCAAAATCCGTGGAGTAGTTGTAAGTATACATAGGAATAGACAGGAATTGCTGTATTTGTTTTATATTATTTAGTGATTAGGTAGCCGACCGCGATATCATCTGATATAATAGGCGATAAGGCTAAAACGAAGGAGTGATTAGTATCGGTATGTTACGTAAATATCGTCACGCTCATGTTCTTGACACGGTAGGCAGAGTGACATAATATGCGCTTGCGATTAGCCGACAATATTAGGTCCCATATCTGACAGGTGGCAAGTTAGTCGCCATTTTGAAAATTCTTCGCAATGTTTTCCATCATTGAAAGAGCACTCGGGAAATGTTCCATAGAAAAAACTGATTGGTACACGGCTTGCTTCGAACCTGTACCTACTGTTAAAATGGATGTTCGCGTCGCCATATCGGACACAAATCCCGTGTTTCCTTACGATGTTCTCATTCAACGTAAAAGCACTCGGAAAATGTAAAAGCACCTTATCGTATATTACGCCTATTATCCCCGAAGAGGTAGGCAGAGGTGTGCTAGTATATCTACGACTTGTAAGTCCAGTAGATATACTAGAACACCCACGATTAGCCAAGGTACCTGGTGTGATACAAGGCCCTGATGTGATAGATGCCTAACGCCACTTTAGTTAGAAAAACTCATTTTTAGATGGCGGTGTACGAACCTGGACTACATTAGGTCACTGAGGCTCATGGAGATAACTTTTAAAGAAAAATAGTTACATTAAGTGGTTTTCAAACATTAAAATACTAACAATTACATGAACGAAGTTTATTTGTAATAAAGTCAAGTATATGCACAATTTCAGCAAAGAAACTTAAATGGATCTCAAGTCACCTCGGCCAAAGCTTAACAGGCTGAACTGTGGAATATCCAATCTAAGTTCTGCGCGACTGCACCTGAATTTAATGTTATAACAAACTGTCAAAGACTGCGCTCTCGCTGAAAATTATCGAGTTACCGGCTTGCTTGAAAATTGTGGAAATATTACCCACAATATTACTTGCGGAGATAATATTTAGTTCTTTTTTTACTTTATGGAATAAGACAGCGAACAGGCACACGGGTCTCCTGATGATAAGAGACAAGTGTGGTCAATATACACAATATTTAATTAATAAAAGTATATTCACGTTTATTACCCCGAAGGGATAGGCAGAGGTGTGCTATTCTATCTACGACTCGTAAGTCTAGCAGATATACTAGAACAACCACTATTAGCCAAGGTACTAGGGCCCTGATGTTATAGGTGGCAAGCTTAACGCCACTTCGGGCACATTCCGATCCCGGACAATGTAATGCTTACTCAGAATTATCTGAAAAACATTTAAGAAAAGTTGCCCGACCTGGGAATTGAACTCGAGACCCTCGTGATTAATAATAATAATAAAATATATTACTGAACAAATTACACAAATTGATCTAACCCCAAAGTAAGCAAATTATATGCTTGTGTTATGGGTGTTAGAC
>DVZL01007269.1:0-10843 GCA_018236625.1 Lasaia peninsularis
TTATAAAGAACTCATTAAAGCTATTACAAATTGTTTGAGCATCTGTATAGACTGAGTTATTTATTTTAATTTGTTCTATTTCCTCTTTATACATTTTATTTTGAAATGAACTTTTAAATAGATTTGTCTGCATTATTTTCCAATGACACAACACAGTGTCTGATGCGACGTCCATAAAATATCAAAAAGGAAAGCTTTTATCATCGCATCTGGAAAGCGAGTGTTTGTATGATCGAATAAGTCACACCCGCCCGAGTACTAATGGTATTACCTTTATTAATCATTTGCCATTCGCTCTTCGTACCAATATCGCTTCTCAAACTTTTTTAATAATATAATAGGAAGGTAATATAATCACCAGATGTAAAGCGACGATGTGGTCGAAGATGCATGCCTATCTAGAAATAGCTTATTTACTGGGGTCTTAAACCATAGCTAGGCTGTATTTTTCCGAGAAACATTCGCTGGCAAAGCATTCCATTTCTTAGCCGTTCGCATTAGAAAAGACGATTCAAATCGTTTCGTGCGGATAGGTGGTTATTGTGATTCTTACATATTATTACTTCATACACTTTTACTTTATATTTCCAGACCCACTGACAGATTAAGGAGTAAGACATTATAAAAATTTTAATCAACAAAATTTAATATTTTATGTTGGCAAAAAGGTCCCGCTTCCTTGACTAAGCTTTCAAACCAAAAAAAAAAAACGTATTAAACCGCAATCGGTTCCTTGATTTAGAAACTACGATGGTACAGACAAACATACACAGATAAGTCAAACTTATTACACTCCCTCTTTTTGCTATTAATAAGTAATAAAACTGGTAGGGCTGTAAATATAAAATACTATGAAAGTACAATAAGTGATTTTTATTACTAATAATGATAAAAATTCCTTAAGATTGGCACATGAAATTAAAAAGTGCAATTTTGTGTATTTGCGTGCGTACATGGAAACGTATGCATGACGCACCCGTAGTAATATAAGTTGATGTATGACGTTGAAAGGTTTTGGATTCCTACAACCCAGCTCTTTTTTCAAATATGCTTATTATTTAAGTTATGGTTGTGAAATTTGGGAGATTTCTCTTTCTGTCAGCATTAACCGGTATATCATTTTGTGCCCTCAGCATTTAAAATGACAGTTTAGAAAAGTTGTAACTTAATCCCTTAACTGCGATATGTTCTTTAGTAAACGTTCATTAATATCGGCGACTAATATTTGTTTTTTTTTTTTAAATAAGACAATTTTTTTTAAATATAGACACCAACGATGCGTCGTTGTCTTATGTTTGTTAGGCCTAATGTGCAAGTCAACCAGTTACCCTAGGGACCAGAACTCGACCATGTAATAGGGCGGCAGGATTAGGTAAGGTAGTGGATCCCCACCCGGGCGAGTTGCCGTACAGCACTTTACCACCAGTTATAGTTAATATGATAAATAATATAAGCTGAACTTTATTTTTTGCATAGATATGTTTGAGAACCATAGTCCTTGGTGTATTGTCAACTCGGTAGTATCAAAAAAGATATTTGATTAGCGACCACTAGTGGTTAGGGGCACAAACTTTAGTATCAATGTCCACTGATATAAAATTTCTAGACATGACTGGTCAATATATTCTAGACTTTTATATACAGATGTAAATAAAATTGGAATGTCTGTATGTAATATTAAAACGACTGCTTTTTAATAAATGCAAATATCTACAAAGTACATATTATGCAAAAATAATTATTTTTACATTTTGTCTATCCGTCTAGATTAGCGAAAACAAACAGATAAACGTACAAAAAAATCTAAAAAATATTATTTTGGTATTATTAATCTATGTATGTATATAAAAGAAAGTCGGGTTTGTTACAACACTTAAAACTCGAGATCTGCCGGACCAATTTTCATGGTTTTTAATTCGTTGGCTTTGTCTCCGCCCCGAATAGCATAATAGATCTTAAAAACAATGAAAATTCTATGAATAAATAATTGTAAAAAATGAATTATTTTCAAATTTAATTGTCAAACATTTGTTGAACATCCTGTCAAATACTTTAATTATTATTGTAGTGATTGACATTTATGTATCGTCTGTATTTTTTTAAATCAATTAAAAAGGTTGAAAGTGCATAAGCAGGTACATAGAATTTCCTCAAATATTTATCCGTCCGTACAGAAATATTGTATTGTAATAGAAATATTGAAAATGTATTTTGTGTAAATTAAAGTTTCGAAAACAGTTTCTAAGATTTATTCTATAGGGTAACGAAAAATTATTTTTGTATTTTTTTTGTTCTCTTTCTGTATGTAGTATTTAACATAATAAAATACTTTTATATATACATATAGCCACATTAATAATTATTTTGTATCATTGTATTATGTTCATCAAAGCCTAAATTCAGCCAAATTGGTAACACAACATACATTGACTGTTAGGCGATATGAAGTTCGCCGGGTCAGCTAGTCAAACATATATAGTAAACTTACCATCAGATGACATTTTTTTAAAGTAGGCGTAAGCTTAAAGCACTGACAAAAAAAGAACTACCGAGTGAAGCTCGGTATATCTAGTGTCCGTAAATCTACGAATTTCCCCAACACATTAGTTATATAGATCCTGGGAGGAGCGTCTGGGAAAATATTTTTAAATAATCTGATAAAGTTCGTCTGTCGTAAGACATCGTATATCATGAAAGCTCGAGAACTTCAAAGACGTAGTGATTCCGGTTGCACGTATAGGTTTTGCTTGAAAGTATTTTCGTTTCATACTTATGTCCTTTAGCGCAGTCACGATCTGAATAATTACACAACACAAGCTGACATACAAAAAATCTACCAGTTTAAGACCGACATTTTTGTCCGTATCATTAGTCCAGGGGTTAGCACACACGCCTAACCCCATCTACTTACCGGCTCGGGTTCGATTCCCGACGGGAACAGACATTCGTGTGATGAATCTTGGTCTTGGGTGGGTCTTGTTATTAAATTGATTCTTATATGTAATCAAGTATTTCTATACATTATTAGCATCGTTGACCTAACACCCAGAACACAAGCAAATTTATTTGCTTGCTTTGAGGTTAGATCAGTTTGTGTAATTTGTCGAGTAATATTTATTTATTTATGACTGTTACCTAAGTATATAAAACAAAGTTACACCATAAATAACCCAAGAACCGCTAAACAGATTTAGATTTTTGTGTTTTTAAATTTCGTCTTTTAAAATGTAAAACAATTGAAATATAAAAAACTTACTTAGCTGTGAAAATTTCAACTGTGTTGCCAGGTATCACCGTTCATGAAATACAGCCAGACGGACGGACAGACGGACAAGCAAAATTAAGTGATAGGGTTAAGCGACTTCGTTTTCTTTGTCTTGTTTAGTGTCTTATTTGTATTAGACCAGCGGGTCATTCAGGTTATTGAAAACGGCCATAAGACTGCATTCTTAACGCGAACATACCAACATTGTTTTCTAGTATATTATGTTTATTAGTGATAATATTAGTATCAGGTTTATTTCTTTTACGATTATTATTTTCCCTAATTTTTACAACCTGTTACCATGTCTTTGTTTTACAAGAGTTGTCTGGCAGAGGTCGCTACTTAGCGATAAGACTACTTTTGCTTACCAATTAATATAAGCCTGTCTATTATAATAATAATTATATGTTCTCCAAAATGTATGTGCATTGGTGTGCAATAAAGTATTCATTCATTCATTCATTCATTATGTTTATGTTTTCGCTTCATTTATCATTCACTTTTATGTAATTGACTTTTGGATTGATTAATATGGTAGGTCAATTACCGTTTGAAAGCATGGCATGTGGTGGTCGCTGGGGAATCACGTAATGATCGCCACCGTTAATATTACGGTTATTATCCGCTGTTTTAATCTATAATCGGTTAATTAATATCGGATAATTGAATTTTTATGTTGGTAGTGGTGAGACGTTTGTCATGGGCAGTGACGAACACTGCGAGGTCAACTCTTTTTGAACTTTTCTTTTTGGTCGAGTGGTTAGCGTATATGCTTAACGCTAACAACCATCCGCGAGGCTCGGGTTCGATTCCCGTCACGGCTAGGCATTTATGTGACGAATATAGGTTTCCGAGTCTAATCCAGAATAAATTTATAATACCTACAATCTTCATACCTACATGAATATGATGTGCTTACTTCGGAGACTTAAAGAATCTGTGTAATTTTTTTCAAGGATATTTATCATTATATGTTGTTTAACTTTTTGTAAGGCAGTCATAAATTTGGATTGTTGGTGGTGGTGTCTGGGTTACTTTAGGTTGGGGCCAAATACGTACCTATTGAGCAGCACTTCTGGTTTTGTACCCACCAACAATTTTATGTTTGTTAAGCAAGTAGGCTGATTCTGCTGGCGGTATGGATCATCAGACACATCGCCTACAGACGTATAAACGTTGACGATAGTTCCGTTGCCAACTCGTTTCATCTTTTATGTCAGACAGCTTATCAGGTATCTTTTAAACAGAAACACTGAAATGTGAAGTATAGATATTATGATGACAGAAATTGGTACGGCGATTATTTGACCCGGGCAAACCATTGCAGGATTGACAAGTTACAATTATTCACCCATCGCAATCGTACGATTATTCGACTAAGAGGCGATTGCATCACATCCTTGGGTTGAAACTAATCATTATTTATTTCAGTCCCGGCGAACTTGGTTGCCCCCGGCACTTTTTTAAATGATTTCATTGCTTATTATTTTATTCCTGATAAAATCAAATCCAAAAACGTAAAAATCATTGAAAATGGCCGTTCTTCAACTATAAATGGCGAACCAAACACGACTGTTGGTAAAATGATGTGCAACAACTCGCCCGGGTGGAGATCCATCATCTCACCTGTTCCTATCACCATAATAACATTGTCGTGTGCAGATACGAAGGGTAGCGTAGTCGGTAGACTTGCACATACGGTCCAACAATCCGACCACAAAGAGTGGTTACTTACCGTCAAGAGCCACGAGCCTTGTTCACTATCGTATCCCATAAAAAATGACAAGCTTTATGCTTTAGAACTTACATTATCAATAGATCATTATTTTACGATTATCGACTAAAACATAGTAATTCAGTAATATGGGTTAAGCAATTTCATTAGCGCGCATAAATTACTATGTCAATTAATATCACGTCGTTTGACGGTTTTCTGGGCGTGCCCCTTGATGGGTGATTAGGGGTCATTATCGCAAATGCCCGGCTATTAATTGACTGCTAATATCTTGATTACATTAGCCATGTTAATGAATTGGTGATAGGTCTCGATATCGTGTTGGTAAGCGACGAAAGGTACATTAAATCTAAAACTAAAACAACTGACCCACGGTTAGTTGATGATTTTAGGTCTCATGATTAGGTCCCACATCCCATCTCAGTCAACATTATGTTTTTGATATAAACGGAAAAACTTATAAGCGTAAGTTGGACTATCCGGGAATTAAACCTGGGTCCTAAGCGTCGTAGTCATCAATATAGCCTGAATAAACGGCCGGTACCAAAAGAGCTTAGTCGTTCATGGCGAGTCTCTGCACCGTCTGGCGATTGCACCGGTCCTCAAAATTTTAAGTGAATAACAAAATAAGTTAAAAGGCAAAAAATCTTTTCAGAAAAAACTTTTATTATTTTTTGTGTTGCTCTCAATCAGCCCTTTCATTTGATACCCATATTGTAGAAGTGCTTGGAAAACAACTATTCCATCATCTTGGTTGGTCCGCCATATTGGATTTAGAATGATGTCATGGACCTTATCGTGCATTGGCATCCAAACTAAAATTGTATACAAAAATTCAGATTAATCGGATGAAAAAATCTAATTCAAAATTGAATTTTAAGATTCCACCTGAACATACATACATACATACAATGCAAATTGAATTAAAGCTTTTAAAAACCGTAAAAATGTAGTCAATTTTTATAGTTTTATGCAATCCATTGAAAATTTTAAGGGTGTATGGGCAAAACTGACTACAAATCCGAATTCAGCGTTTCGAAATACATAAAGATAGGTGGGTCCAGACAAAAATAAAGACCACCTTTTTTGTGCACCGTTATTGTTAATACGATCTGCGGAACTTACCAATCTGTCGGAAACAAGTTGTTTACACAGCGCGTGTGGAGTCGGACATAACCAGAGCAGTTGGACCATTTGTAAGCACCTTTACTTGAGATGAAATTTACTTTTCTTCACTCGCAACTATAGGAGATAATAGTTACAGCGATAGTTTTGATTATCTTGTTAGCTGAAACTTTATTTATATAAAACTTGAGGCAATCGAATTAGTTGAATAAACAATGTCATATATTTTTTCTAATATGTAAGAATTACTTTAGAACTTTTAAGTTCATACTATATATTTATAAAATTAAATTGGATTCATTCATTCATCAGGATCCATTAGGAACTGACGGAGTAACAAACAAACAAACAAACGAAATGAGAACCAGCATATCTGAAACTCGGTTAAAAACGCAAAAACTGTTTATGTTATTGTAAAATTTAACCCCCCATTTCTATAAGTAACAGCGGTACAATCGCGCGGCCACAAAACAAAAACTGTACTAAGAACAATAGCGCTGGTTGCAATAAACCTTTATTACGCGACTTCCCCCCATTTGAATCTTATAACCCGCCCGTGTTTTAAATTTTAATGAATATAGATATCTTTATTCGTTGCGAGTGTGTGAACGGTACACCGGCTCCTGTGTTATGATTATCTGTGCTGATAAGACAAAGTGTTTTTTGGTAATTTACATAGTACCTACGTTCGCTTTGAGAATGCAGTGTTTCATCGTCAATTTATTAACCAATCAGATCGCCCGTAATTAGATAGTCAAGTTAAAAGTGATCAGTTGACGCTGTTTGTTCAAACAAAACGGTAATGCCATAACAATACATAATCTAACATAACATTACAAAATAAGATTTATACCCATAAATTAAGAAATAAATACAAAATTTTACCACCTTCGAAGGAGTCCCTCTTTTAACTTAACCTGATGTTCGACTTTTTTTATCTGTTTTTCTCGAAAATTCTGTACCGTCCAGAAGCACAAAATGTACCCTCAGAAAAAATTTCTTTTTTTGTTAATTTTGTATAATTCATTTTAAATGAAAAATGTTTGTTTTGTGTGAGAAATAAAATTCTTTAAACTTAATACATTTTTACTCTAACAAAACTGCATTCGTGAACGTACTATTATTTTGCATTATACTTTTACACTATTCTACAACAATTTTAATTTAATTCAGTAAAAGGATTTTAAGTGATCAACTAATTAAATAGTAGTAGTAGTTTTAAATAGTTGTAGTATGTGTGTGTGCGTGTGTGTGTTTATCAAACACACACACGGACAACACAAGCACACTTTTAACAAATTGTAAATTTTTGTTGTTGCCTTGAATTTGTTTCAGGTAAAGCAATAACTCAAACCTTTTGCCAAATTCAACCAACAATTACAATTATAATTAAAATGACTCAACCGTCATTACAATGGCGTTTTATCTGAAGACGCAGCTCTCAACCCTTTAACGTCTAATCGTGAATTATACGCCGTAATAAAATTCTTTAATCAAAGAAAACAACCGAGCGCCCATTAAGGCGCACACGTCGCCACCTAGCGTCGTTACAACGAATATTTACATACATGTGTCATTTAACCCCCCTACACCCCCATAATTAAGGGTATAAGAGAATCTTAGCGTCTTATTACGCGAACGTAACGGTATCCTTTTAGAAAATTGTAACAACAGTGTCGTTAAAGCCTCCCCCCCTCCCCGGAATGATCACCTAAGAAATTTCCCGCCAAGTTCGCCGGTTTAAATATTCTGAAGCTAAGAGCACACACGAAACTTAAATGTGAAATATCCTCTAATGAATCAGACAATATTTTAAGGCGTGGGAGGCAATAAAATCCCCCTACACCCGCTAATGTACACCAACAGTGTCTCTGTTTAGGGAAGGGGTGATTGCGTAAATAAATATCGATGCGGACACGCCGAACGACCTTACCGAAATATAACATCCTGTATAAAGATGATTTACACTTTTATGTTAATCATCGTTACATATTATAAAATGTAAACAAAATATAATCTCATCAACAGTAAATGAAACAAGGCTCAGGCCTAGAATAATTTGAATTCCAATACATGAATCCGGGTTTCCACACGATGTTTTCCTTCACCGTAAACGCAATCATGAAATGTACTTAAGTTAACAAAAGTCATTATTACCTGGCGCGGTTCGAACTAGAACTACTGGAATGGAGATCCGATTCTCCAACAATTAGACAACCAAGGCTTTATTGCCTACTTTAATACATAGGCCATATTGAAATTACCACGTAATTCCCGGTCCTAACCATATTTACTGGCTATACTTATCTTCGTAATTATAGGCAAGGAAGATACGGACCTAATAGAAATATATATAAAATAGTGGTAAGAAATACTCACCGCCCTTAGATACCGAAGTTGTTAGTATTATTGATCTGAGGTCGAAATTTTAGTCATATTACGCAAATAATTATAATGGTTAACCAACTCTCTAAACTGAACCATGACTAAGGCAATGATGTACTGGGGCAGTGATGATGAGATTAGACAGTTACAGGGTACGTTACCCTTGCTGATGATAAGTTAAATCTCCCACCTATTTTCTCTGCAAATCAAAAGTAATGTATAAAATAGAAACATTCCTGGTCTATAAATATTGCATCTGTGTGAAAGTTCTTCAAAAATTCACAAAGCAATTGCAATTAAAAAGTTTTTAAATAAGCACGCGTTCGGAAAATATAATCAAAGATACCAATTACGGCAGGTTCGTTATAACACAAAGTGACTTACTGACGATCAAGTGTTCCACAGAGCACTTAATAAATACAGAATCTGCATGGATATCTACAGAAATAAACAAACTTATTAAAATTAACAAAAAACAATAAGCTGATACAAGCAGACACAAAAATTCTAAATTTTAGTGTATAGTAAAAAGCGGTTATTTTAATATTACATACACACATGTCAATTTTATTTATTTGTATAGATAGCAGTAGTCTGAGAGTAATACACATGACACGTCAAACTTATAATAATTTTCTTTTTTCTAAAAAAAAATATGCAAATAATTTTAAAGTTTAAAAAAAAATTAACTACTTAATACTAATTTATTACTATTATCTAATAGTATTTTTTTAATTCAATACAATTTTTGGTGATTCAGCAGCGACAGTTTTGTATATCGCTTATCTTTTAACAAACAAAAAAGGTAAAATAAATTTCCATAAACATTTACTCTATACCTCATTAAAAGCTGTAAAAACTAACATGTCCTTACTAGTTTAAACCGACTAAATATCCTATTTCTTTCGCTATTATTTCATTGTAAAAAAAATAGCATAATTTTGTTATAAGTTTAGAGTATCGTCACCATCGCAGGTAGTACCCGCCTTCAATTTCAATGTAAGCGACTAAATACATATAATTAAGCAATAAGTAGCAATTTAAAATTCTATTGTATTCTATCTATAACATAACTTCTAAAATTTAGGTTACTGCTGATCAACTACATTGGTGTTAACTAATATTAAACTATCACATTTCGGGTTAGCCGAAAAAAGTATAAGATAAAGTCTCCTTTTGTGTATTTTTTATATATTAGAGTTAAGCACAATGTCCCACAGCTCACTTGATGGAAAGTGAGCTGAAGTCAATGATGTTAGTGTAATATGCTAAAAGAAACCTATTCACCCTTGATTTAAAGGCAAATAAATTGTATTTCTCCGGAAACACTGCTGATTCTGATTTATCACTATTTATTGTAATTTGAAATAAAATAGTCTTAATTTTTTTATTATTTGGGGTAGGATCAATTTGTGTACATTGTCAAAGGATATTATAAGTTGTGTGTAATTTGAAGGAAACTAAGCAAGTATGAAGGGATCGTGACACGCCCTCTACCAACCAAGGGACCTGACATGAAGATATGTATGTATTATTATTTCTAATGCCTCTGTCGTTTGTTGGTCTACACAGATTCATCCCGAATCACATTTTTAACGCGCTTTAAAAGCAAATCGCGATCGTAAACGTCGGTGCCCCCGCGGTTTCAGGTGCCTCGTTATAACCGAGTGCCACCTCAAAGGCTAAATGGTGACTTGGGCGTTTGATTATCGCTCGATGCCGATGGAACTGCAGGTTTCGTATAAATACCGTCGCTAACAATTAGTTTGTGGTTTCCGTTAAATACTACATTATTAACAGACTTCAAATAAAACCGGCAAATCGCCAGTCAAACTCGACAATGGAACCCTTATTGTGTCTATAAAAATGGCAAATCATGTTTCTTGTATCGAAGCATCCTTTATACTTTTATTTTATTTTGTTTTTAGTATTTGTTGTTATAGCGGCATCAGAAATATATAAAAAGTACCTCTATGCCTATTATCCCCGAAGGGGTAGGCAGGGGTGTGCTAGTATATCCACGACTCGTAAGTCCAGTAGATATACTAGAACACGCCCACGATTAGCCAAGGTACTAGGCCCTGATGTGATAGGTGGCAAGCGTCAAACTTCGGGCACATTCCAATCCCGGGTAATGTGATGCTTACTCAGAAAAATCTGAAAAACATTTAAAAAAGTTGCCCGACCTGGGAATTGAACCCTACTTTTTTTCTTTTTTTTTTACTTTTTATAGTATAAGACAGCGAACAGGCACAAGGGTCTCCTGATGGTAAGAGACAACTGTGGCCTATAGACACCATGGATGTTGTAGGTGCGCCGCTGCCCAGTGGTCG
>DVZL01007270.1:0-10843 GCA_018236625.1 Lasaia peninsularis
AGGGTAGCCGGTAAACTTACTCATACAAGAGGCTTACCATCCCAGCCTCAGGTTGCCAGCCAACATTTCCAACTTTGGTGTCTAAAGGCGACGTGTACTCATATCATATAATTATATAATTTCCATATGTACCCATGTACATTCCTACAATCGTCGATAAAACCGACGTCCTGTTTAGAACGTAAAAATTGGTCACTATATCTGACATGTCAGTCGATATATATTTTAATATCGTCAGTCAGTGCCACATTTTCGTGAGCCGTCAGTACGTGAGCTGCTTCCCAAGTTTCTAAACAAGTTCGTGGCTGAGAGACGAATGTCATCATCATAATTTTGCCATATATACGAAGATCACAATTGTTTTCCCGTATTTTCAATTTTGGACAAGATGAAATATACAATTCAGAAAATATGTTTATTACACAATGAAAATACACTTACAGACATGTAAATTTAACGAAAATGTATGAGATGAGTCAGTTTATTCGTCACTAGCACCGTGACCTCATCTAGATAATGACGGTGATTGTTAGTATGATGTTTCTGTATGAAGAATAGAATAGCCAATAAAATCTTAAGTTGGCAATGCATTATTACCATGTTAAATGTCTACAGGCAATGATAACAATATAATGATAACTAGCTGTCCCGGCGAAGTTAATGCCGCCCGCACTTAAGGGCATGATTTTTTAATTTTTTTATGTAATTAGATATATATATATACATATATTTTTAAGTGTTCCTGTCTTACTCTGCTGTCCGTCTGTCTTTATTTAACCAGGCTATCAGCTAACAGGTCTAATGATTTATGTACCTAAAAAGTTGAAATTTTCAAACATAAAACAAATTAAACAAATACTAAAAATATATTAAAACAAATATATAAAAAGGGTATTTTCACACAACAAATATATTTTTTGACGTTTTTATAGTATAGGTGCGGAAACCTTGCTGCTTGAAACTCGTACTTTACCAATTTTTCACAGTGACATTTTGTCTTAATTAACTTACAATAAACTTTTTATTTCAATTTTGTCTGAAAGTCAAGATAGGAAGGAAATGTTAATTCCATCGTGATAAAGTAATTAGGGTAAAATGTTTCATTTTCAGTGTTTGAAATCCACGGGATCATATAACATCTTTTGAAGTCAACCTTAACCTTTTTGGTTAGAGATTGTGTCATGGTCTTTAGACGGGTTTACTAGATTAAAAAAAACTGTCATTTTTTCATCTGACATTTAAGCCATATTTGTTTTAGATCAAGATCAAGTTTTTCCATGACCAGATTATTTATAACTAGTTATGCCCGCGACTTCATCTGCGTTTTTATTTAATTATTTTATGCATTTCTAAAATAAAAATTGCCTAATCTATTCCTTATTACATCAACTGTATACCAGTGAAAGTTCCGTCATAATCGGTCTATCCGATTCGGAGATGAGAGGGCACAAACAAACAGACAAAAATCCCAAAAAAGGTGGTTATTTTGATATTACATACAAACACTTATTTTATTTATATGTATAGATGAAAGTTTCACACGTATGATTATTTCGCCCCTGTGGTGATCGGAGATGGTGTACGAGTTTATTTTAGTCAGTGTAAAACTTAAAAAAAAATGTTAAAAATAATCTGGACTGAATTTTTTAGACAACCCTAGTACAATATATTTATTGACATATTTTATTTAACAAAAAATATATTTCATTCATTCACCAGCTCGGTGAAGATGAAGTTGCGACCGAGCTTCACTCGGTAATTATTTTTTTGCCAAAATTTCTATCTGACATACCAAGTGCTACCGAAAGATTTGTATAGATGTCGTGATTCGCAATTCCGTAAGACTTATTTAGATCAATTTTTACCCCCTAAGTTCCCTAGGCTGTTACCGTTAAATCATTAGAGTATTGTTTCCAAGATCACTGGCATATAAATAAATAAATATATTAACAAAGATTGCTTGAAAAAGAAAAATGATTCAAATCGTATTTTCAATGAAAAGTATTTCTTTCATCTAACATTTGTAACAAAAGTTGTACAAGAAGGGAGATTATCTCTTTAAGAGACTTCTCAATAGTATATTGTTCCTAAAGTCGATTGTTTGTCGAAAGAAACTTCTATTAAAAAAGAAACGATTTCACTTAAGCGCTTATATGAAACCTTTATTGGCAGTGAATCGAAAGAAAACAACTTTCTCAAGTAATAAAATTCTAATAACCACGCGTCAAAATCTAAGCAATTTGCACACTACAGTCATAATGCCTTTTAACGCAACGATTTTTATACGTAATAAAATCCCCAACCAGGAAGGAACTCATGTAGATATTGGAATAAAAAATAATTAACCTCCTTTCATAAAGTACTTCCTACAGGAACTCCTATAGATATCGGAATAAAAAATAATAAACCCCCTTTCAGAAAGTTTATCCAACTACACTGCTAGTATTCTTTTTAAATATTGACGTGAAAACAGAACGTAAATACATACATACTTTTACATCTATACAAATAAATAAAATGAAAGTGTCTATATGTAATATTAAAATAACCGGTTTTTACTAAGTGTCTATATTTACAAGAGTAAATATTATTATACTAACACAACGTTTTTTAGAATGTTCATGTGTCTGTCTATCGGGCTCTGTGTTTGTACCCGTTAATCTCTGAAACGCCTGGACTGATTTTGACGAGACTTTCACTGGCAGACTTTTATTTTAGAACAGAGTTTACTTTATGATATAAATAAAATAAATAAAAACGCGCATGAAGTCGCGGGCACAGCTAGTTTAACATAAAAATGACAATCATAAAATATAATGCAAAGTAAATCAAATAATAATAATTTTATATAAGAGAAATAGTATCATTAAATTATTATTAATTTCTCCAAACATTATTAAAATAATAAAATAATCATCTACCTTATAGTATAATTTGTCTTTAAAGACCTTTTTTTACATATTTTTAAAATTTTCAATTTAATTTTTTTCGAACCCCATTCAGTGCAGTAAGACCCTAAAAAATTCTTCGACACATTAATCTTCGCCGCGAAATTGTTTTTGAGGAATGCCTTGTCCCGTGTTTATCCGCATTCATGGCTTTATCCGGCTTTATCCCGTATTCTATCCCAAATCCCGGATTATATTCATTGCGTATTGATCGTACCAGATTATATTGATTGCAACTTCTTGTTATATTTCCCGTATGAGACATGACAGCAGATAAGCACCTGGGTCTACTGATAGAATATTTTTTACTCTAGATACGCTATGCCCAACGATTTTTTTATATAACTAGCTGTGCCAACGACTTATTCCGCGTTTTTATTTTGCTTACTCAAATGAAAGTCTAAAATAAAAGTAGCCTAAGCCGTTTCTCATTAAATCAGCTGTCTGGCAGTGAAAGTCTCGTTAAAATTGGTCCAACCGTTTCAGAGATTAAAATTACAATAAGCTTGTACCTTTAAACAAATTTAAAAAAGATTTTTAATATTAATTATATAAAAAAGGCTATAATATAACAAAATATGTAGTATTTATTCGCGAATACAAACAGACAGATAGACAGATGAAAAATCTAAAAATATTGTTTATAATGTTCTAGAAATGTATACAATAATTAAATAATAACTCGGCCGAAATCGCGGGCTCAGGTAGTAACTAATACGATTAAATATCTTCAATATATCAAATTCAATGTCGCGGACATGAGACATCTTTGTAAACACAGTCACAGTGCTAGTAGCTAGCTTTTATATAAAAACTAGAATCGTTAGGTTCAGATGTATGTTCGTGCTAGAGTTATTTCGAACAGTCTGAGCTCGTTGGACAAAACAATCCGCAGCGCTTCGGTCGGCAAATATTTATTGTTCGCTAAATCCAGAACATTCTAAATCAAATTGAAATAAATTGAACAAAACACACAAACTGTAAAGGTCGCAGACGGAATATTAAACACAACTTTTTTGTAGAATCAATTTTAAATTGAATTAGGTTGGATATATATTATGTGAGTACAGCTTTTCTGACGTTAGGATGTGACAACTGACAACTCCCATACTTGTTATTGGAATATTTTAGTATTTTATACTGTTATTCAAATCGTACAGTCACTCTAAATATATACACCTATATATATCTTTAACCGGGCGTACTGTTATCAGTACACGTGCTCACCACTGTCATGTTTTGGTAAGGATATTTTTATGGAATAAGACGAAAAGAACAGGACAAGTGCGAGTCGGGATTGCGCATGGGTGCCGTACAATAACCAACGACTAAGAAGGTAGCTAAAAGTTTTAAATTATCTTGTGTTTACATGAATAAAACTATATTATAAAGATTCATCCTAAATGTACCGCGATGTAAATATGCATAGCGACATCTATTGTTTGTCGGAAAACTACCAGACAGCTAATAGATGTCGCTATTCATAGTAATGTACATGATCCGCGGCACGACAAAAAATCACGATTGTTATATGGTAGCCCATGAAACATTTACTTCATTCTGATTTTTCGGCATTTGTTCATAACATACAGCCTTGTAACAAACCAAGAGCAAAAGAAAATTACGCAAAGTTAAACAGATAGACGGATAGCGGAGTCTTAGTAATAGGGTCCCTTTTTTAGAATTAAAAAGAGGGAAATCTGCTATTTTCCATAAAATTTCATAAAAAAAGACGGTTAAAGCTGAAGAATACACTTAGTGTGTAATAAAATTGTAGTAAAATTGACTGCACAGTGAAGTCTCTTAAATTGAGTACAAATAAAGTTTTACGACTAACAAAATTAGATATACGTTAAAGTACTAAAGTTTACATCGCGCAACCGTTGTTGTTCCTCCAGGACCATAAAACAGAGTATGTTACATCTATTCGGAAGCAAAGTACATTTAGTCTAGACTCATTTGTTTACTTTTAGTTTGTTCCCCGCATTAGTCCAGGTTCCCTGTGTAGGATAGAGCATCCTTCCTACCAGTCAGCTCGTAAGAAGCATAGGTTAACTGAGTCATTCTCAACATGACCACTGGTGGTAGAGTGCTGTGTAGCAACTCGCCCGGGTAGGGATTCACCGCCTTACCTATTCCTATCATAATGACAGCGTTGTGTTTGCACATTGAACATAAGATCTAATACCGCCTCGTTGGCAGAGTGGCTAGCGTACACGCCTAACCGCATTGACTAACTGCGAGGCTCGGGTTCGATTCCCGACAGGGACAGACATTTGTATGATGAATATAGACCATATATTTCCGGGTCTCGTTATTTATTAAATTTATTCTTGTATCTATTTAAGTATTTCTATGTATTAGTATCGTTGTCTAACACCCATAACACAAGCATTTAATTTGCTTACTTTGGGGCTAGGTCAATTTGTGTGATTTGTCCAATAATATTTATTTATTTATTTATTTATTTATCCTATTATAAAATATTCCTGCCGCCATAATGACATTGTCGTGTGCCGGTCCGGAGGGTAGGGCAGCCGGTAAACATGCACATAAGGTCTAACTACCCAACCACAGGACAGCGGCGCACCTACAACCTCCTAACCTAAAACCTAATTTATATGAATTATAGCGACTTGAAAAGTTTTTTTTTCAATGGAGTTTCTTCATCACACATCTTTGAGAAATCGAAGATTTACTAAATAACTTATTTTTATGTAGATTTTCCGTTTCCTGGACAAGGATTCTTCCAAATGGTTTTGCGAACAAGATCAGCGAGGATGGGATCAGATATTACAATAATCTGATCAATGGTTTGCTCGCAGCTGGCATCGAACCCGCCGTCACGCTCTACCATTGGGACTTGCCGCAAAATTTACAAGATTTAGGTACCTAATGAAACTTGTATAATCAGAAGCAATTTTTATTTATATGTCATTTTTTTCTTTAGCAGACTAATAATTATTGAATCAGTTATCCTTCATTACCTTTTTCTTCATTGCCATACTAATTCACTGATCTGAGTCGCTAAATTAAATAATTCAGTTTTTAAAACGTTTACTAACAAATCAAAGTTTTACTAAAAAAGCATCCATGTTGCAATTTAAAAGGGTAAGAAAAAACATGAAAAATATCTCGACGTCTACAGTTGTTAATAAAAAAGTCAAAACCTTTATAGATATATTGAGATTTAGTATGATCTCGCAGCGACATGCTAACACTCTTTGCGATATCAAATACATTATCACATGTAATAGTGGACTACTCGATTTAATAGTATATATCTTTTAAGTGCGCTAATCAGACCTTTTTACCCAAATCGAAACATACTTTTAATTAACCTCAAAAAGAAGATGTTCTCAATTCGTCAGTATATTTGTTACGCGATTGATCCGTCAATTTGTAATGGATACATGGCGCACTCTAAAAGTTTTGCACTTCTAGCTAATCGGAATTATTTGAATTTCGAATGTCATATTTTTTCAAACGTTGGAACCTTCTTTGTAATAAAAAAAAACAATTGGCGTGAAATGATTTGTCAATTGTTTTTTATCCTACATCAAAGTTCTACGTACGCAACGAAAATGGAATTAAGTCGAAAAGATTCTAGAGCGATGATTTTTTATGATTTTAAAAGTTCTCTCTCTCCGCAAGACTGTGCCGCTCGTCTTTAAAATGCTTTTGGGAGAGAAGCACCTTGTTTGAGCACCGTGAGGCGATCGCATTTTTTTTCTCAGCTACGCGTCCCATCTGTACAGTTCTACTTGTTTTAATGCCGAATGGTATTCTACCATTTGTTTACCCAGGGGGTTAGAAAAAGTTAGCGAAAGACGACCCAAAAGCCGCGTTCTCCTACATCATGACAACGCTTCTTCACACACGGCCAACAAAACAAAGTCATTTTCAGCTTCCAAAAAAGTACAACTCGTCACCCATACCTATGCCCCGACCTAGCACCCTGTTATTTCTGTATTTTTCCCAAAATCAAAGATTTGATGAGAGGTTTTACTTTTACCAACTCCAAAGAGGCAGTGATAGCGTTCAATCTGTTTTAAAAAATGGTTCGATCGCATGAAAAAATTTTTAAAATGTAAAGGAGAGTAATTTTGAAAAGCAATAAACATAATATTTTGGTTATAACACGCTGTTTTTTTAAGTTACGCAAAACTTATTGTGTGGCCTACGTAGATTGGAAGTCGTTGATTACTATCTTACTATCAATTTGCGTACCATTCTGTACTACCACGGGCAACTAACGTCGAAACGGCACTGATTGATAATACTAATCCGGTGAACAAAAAATACAAGTGGATCGTGATCCGCGACAATACAGACTTTCGTCACTTCATCAACATACATTTTAGAGACTTTCTAACACAGGTAAGGACGAAAGAGTTACTGTGAAGCTTAGATCCTCGTGGTTTTAGGAGGTATTAGTAATTTGTGTAATAGGTTAACTTTGACTTCGACTGTTGGTATTAGACTGTTCCATCTCCTTACATATAATATCCTGAGAGCTCCTTTTGTTTTGGTGCAGTTTGTAATCTTACTTGAGCAAGTATCTTAACATGCTAGCCTGAGGTTGGCAACGCTCCATCAACTGTGTCTATAGACGACATGCATATTTTACCATCAAGAAATCTATCAGCTATGTGATCTTCCCAATCCATAAAAAACCTATGCTAAGGAACTGCTTGATACTAAGTAGACTCTTCCAAATTAAACCTGGACGAACCAAAGCTGAAATACGAAGATTACATAAAACCCCTTAAGCTAATCGATAGGGTGCGTGACATCACCGCTCTCCTACTTACAATTTGGGGAGTTTAACAGGACAACTTTTGTAATTTATATCCGCCTGGTAAAACAAATGAAACACAAAGAACTTTATTCCTCTTTGGATTTTACGAAAGAAATTAGGACTCTCGACAGTTGGCGAAAAAAGCTAAAGTTCACACCTAGCTTCCTGAAAGGGATTTTTAGTAAATACTACCCTACCGTCATTTTGTTTATAAACATAACACAGTACAATTAACCACTTATTTAATGTTTGTACAGGTGTCTAAGTGTCACATATCTCTTACTAGTCAGACATAGTCCCACTATACTAGTAAGGTTATATTATTTAATAAAATTATTATATTAGTGGCTTTAATATATAAAGCAACGTAGGAATAAAGTTGGCCTGACCCGGCTCTGACCCCGAGCCGGGATCGGCTGGAATCGATACACTCGCAGAGCTTTCCCGGAACGAATTATCTGTTGCCATTCAATATTTAACTCGACAAAGAATGAGACTATTTTATTTTGGTGTTTAGCAAATTCTTTTTTTAATTATAAGAAACAAGTACCTCCACGTCTATTAGTGTCCCCGAAAGAGTAGGCAGAGGTATACTAGTATATCCACGACTCGTAAGTCCAGTAGATATACTATAACACCCACGATTAGCCAAGGAAGATACTAGGGCCCATAATGTGAAAAGGTTGCAAGCCTATCGCCACTTCGGGCACATTCCAATCCCGGGGAATGTAATGCTTACTCAGAATAATCTAAAAATCATTATAAGAAAAGTTGCCCAATCTGGGAATTGAAATCGGTACGCTATGCGGCTGTCGGTCTTAACAGGCGACACCTGTATCGTTACACCACAGAGGCGATGAATTATAGGAAAAGTAACTTACTAAGCAAACTTCAAAATAAGTAAACTAACTATAGGGGTATTTCAGACAATCAAACAATCTAGGGATAGTATACAATGTACTTCACAAACACCGAAATTGTTAACGTTTATGTGAGAGCGAGACAAGCGACCTTTTGTGTGAGTCACTTAACGGGCTTCCTGAAATCATGAAATGGCGAACACTGTAGGTATTGTTTTTCTTCACCGTAAGAGCACTCAGAAAGTATACATAAATTAGAAAAACTCATTAGAACATGGCGGAGTTCGAGCCTGGACTACCAAATGGAAGTCCAAAGCGCGTTCCACTGCGCCACCAGCTTTAGTGTTATCTGTATATTAAATTCTTAAATATTCCTATCACAATATAAACACGAGTACGCCGTAAAACCGGAAACAGCGAACGGAGTATAATTTCCGGAACATGACGTCACGTCACTTGTTTATACGTATTAGACAAGACAACGTGGCGTCCATTTCGATAGTTACTGTCACAACGCTCTAATAACTTTACCTTTATGATACTACATCATACTAACAGTGCCCGTGACTTTATTGGTAAGCAATGAATCCGCCGTATCTTAATCTGACGTCTTGGAGTATATTTTCAAGCCAAAAAAAATTACACCGATTACCCTACACGTGCGGCTCTATATAGAGATTTTATTTGTAATGGGGGTGTATAACCATGGTACAAGGTACCATATCATTATCTGACGCGCCCGAGTTACTTCCCAAATCCTCTCTTGGTCCTCCTCTCCCCTACTATATCTGCCAGTGAAATCCCGTCAAAATTGGTTCAGCCGTTCCAAAGATTAGCCGAAAGAGACAGACATAAAAACTGTTATAAATGTTATTTCAATGTATGTACCGTGTATACATACATATTAATTTAATTAAAATCGTTTATATATACATGTATTCAGTACAAAATGACTTGGACACTTTTTCTTTCAAAAATTAAAAAAAACACAATTGTACTATTCCACAATATTTTACACATTAGCCAATAGATTTCACTTTTTACAGCATAGCATCATCATCATCATCATCATCAGTGTATATACAATTGAGTTCCACCAAGTGCTGACGATGGAAAGTAAAAATTATAAGAAACGATTTATTTTAATTCTACAACCAGACATTTCAATTTCATTTAGGTATTTAAATAGGTGTTAAAAGAGTTAATACACCAAGTGGCGATAGGCTTGCCTCCTATCACATCATGGGCCCTAATACCTTAGCTAATCGTGGGTGTTCTAGTATATCTACTGGACTCACGAGTCGTAGATATACTAGCATACCTCTGCCTACCTCTTCGAGGATAATAGGCGTGAAGGTACTTTTTTTGTGCAGTCAGCGTAAGCGTAATGCTCCCTGCATTACGCTGACTGCACAAGTTAAAACTAAATTACAAGTGGAGCGTTTAGCTTTCCAACGCAACAAAAGGGTTGAATTGGTGAACACCACTTCAGATAATAAAAAGTATTCTGATCTCCATCTGACTATTGTTTTAAAAAGATAATCGCTTTGGGGTTCAGAGCTCGACTTTGTCGTCTATCGTTTAGAGTACACACTTTAGCGTTCATCATCATCACCGATTACTCACTAACATAATAAATATAATAATGCCTAAATGGTGGCTCAGAGCCTACGCCGTCTTCTATAAGCAGGATTATTGTAACTTTTTGTTCTACAAACATTGTATATTGTCGTGGACACATCTTTATGTAGAAATAAATAAAATTGAAGTGGCTGATTGTAATCTCATAAATATTTTTTGTTTCTTTGTTACTCTTTCACGCAAAAACTACTGGACGGATTTGGATGAAACTTCACAGTAAGATGTATAAGCTATACATCAGAATAGCACATAGGCTACTTCTTAACCGACTATATTAAAAAGAGGGTATGTTTTTACGCAATAAGTATTACAAGTAGGAAATAATTCTGCGCTTTGATAACATAATTCACTCGGGCGAAGACTTAACGATTAGAAGAAGAATAAACGATTTTAACCAAAAGCATATGTATGTATACACAGTAGATATACAAAAATTATATTTTATAGAAATTTTGTCGGTACAGACCACAGACCACATACCCCAATAGACTTGTAATGTATAAGCGAAAAGTCTGTAACGCATATGTGCAAATGCACCTATAAGCTTGAAAACGAATGCGAGCTCATTTAGTAGCGACCAGGCGGCAGACCCG
>DVZL01007271.1:0-10843 GCA_018236625.1 Lasaia peninsularis
TTTAAAAGAATGATTCGTTCTTTTTTTTAAATTACTTACCGCCCTAGAGCTTTTCTAGCTACATTATTACCCTAGAGTGTTAATCGGTCACTTGCAAGCCCATTTGGGGGTAATAAGGACCTACTTACCGAACATGAGAGATGTAAACGTACTATATAGGTTTAAAAATTTTTATTTAAAAAAGGACAAAAAAAAGCCGTGAAAATGAAAGGTGAAATTTTCACAGATGATGTATTTCTGTTGCTGCTATTACAACAAATACTAACTTTTTTTTATTTCAGACACTTATTTTTGAACGAAATTGCCCTTGGAAGTTTTTTTTTATTTTAAACACGTTAACTAAAACGTGTTAAAAATAATATAAGATACTTGCGCGCAGTGCGTTTTTAAAAATAATTAAGTGGGATATTTACAAATTTTATTCCAACTTCGTTACTACAAGAACTAGGAGTCTAATTTTGCATAGGGGTTCTTTTTAAGACTAAGATGTTATCTAAAAATGAGATACCGTTAAATAACTTGATAGTAATAACGCATAACATTTAAATAACGACGCGGACGAATTCGCTGGTAACATATAGTAAATATAAGATGAATATTTTTCGATGTACGGAAAGATAAATTAAAATCAATAATTACTTAGAAACATTTATTTAAGTTACATATTTAAGTTTAAGAATATTTCTGTAACGATGTTGGAGTCTGCGGGTACCTGTAAAAAATAAATATGAAAATTACTAATAACTCGGTGAACTTAATATCACCTCTCTAATTTGTGAACAGGTAAATTTGTGAACACAAGACAATCGATTTACCTTACCTACCTTTTGAAATACTTTAAACTTAACAGCTTTTGTTTTTTGGTCCGGGTCCCTAGTGTAGAATAGACCGTCTGCCTTCCTGTCTGGCAGCAGCAACAAAAGTGGTATGCAGAGATATACTTATGCGCCCACGATTAGCCGACGATATAAGGTCCTGATATATTGGACCCAAATCCAATCCTAGGCTATATCCAGTATGTTTTCCAGATAAAATGAATAAATTCATAGAACAGGTTGTCCTACTGGGAATCACACCTACCGGGTGTGATTCCTTGTGCGTCAAATTCGGACACCGATTACGCTACCACAGAGGCTGGACGTTTAATTGCATCAGAATTTTTAGCCCCAATATGAAATTTAGGTCAAGACAACAAATTTACAATTGATTTTGGACACAAGTTTGCTCCGGATCTAGATGACGTGAACCCGTGCGAGCACAGCGACGGTGACGTACATCCCTATACTTTACAAGTAACATATTATGTTTGTAATAAAGTTGATTTTGTACAGTTGCACATAAGGTCTAATAGCCCGACCACATGGCAGCGGCGCACCTACATCTACGGTGTCTACACGCCACGGTTGTCTCTTATCAGGAGACCCGTGTGCCTGTTCGCTATCTTATCCCATAAAAAATATATTATGTACCATTTTCATTTATAGGACAAGCTGATACAACAAACATTGTTAATTTTTAATTTTTATTTTTAATTTAAACAAAAAGAAAATAATTTTTAAAAAATAATGAGCTAACGAAAAAAACTAGCGATTATCTCAGATTTGTTGCACCCTCTTATTTTTTATTTATATGACATCGTACGTAATTGTATTTGACACAGTCGGGTGTAGAAATGTGGTGTACATGCCTAGAGCGTGAGCAGGTCCGGCGCGGAGTCCCGCAGCAGGTGCGCGGCGCGGGCGGCGGCGCCGCACCACGTGTGGAGACGCGCCGCCAGCGCGCCGCAACCGCTGCGACCGACCGCGCGCGCCTTTACCCACCTCACCGTCACCGTCTCCTGCACCTGCACACCACGTCGAACATTGTATTCACCACCTTCCACACGCGTCAAGTTGTGACCGTTCAGTTTTAACCATGAGCAGATGACCACGAAGCACGGGCGAGTTTTTTTAAGAGACTCATATATTTTTAAAATATCTTTGTTTTTAATAATAGTACACCAATGTATACCAAGAGTATGAATGAATGAATGAAAAGTAGAGAATGAATAATTAAATAAATTTGTCTGCCTAATTTTCCTATTTTATAAGAAGTATTTGAATCTGAAATATTAAAAAAAATACATGAAAATTACAGCATTGTATAATAAACAAAATAGATATGTTTCGCAAAATTACGTTACGCATGTACGTTAACCCGTTGACCAACGAGGCGGTAGGTAGTGTTTTTTCTAAATTGACAGCAATTTAAGAAAAAGAAAATGTTGTCTCTAAAGTCGATTTACGTACGATAATTTTACGTAATGACGTCATAAAAAAATATTGATAAGAAACTACACTTTTATGAATTGAGTTATAATCACTGAATTTTATTATCATCACGCTTAGGTTGATCGTGCCTCTCTGTCGCTTGTGGCGCGGTCTCGCTTGCACACTCGGCTCAGGCGGAACGTGACAATGAGTCCTGCACGCAGCCTGTGTTTTCTGATTTATGTGTGGTAATGTTACACAAGGTCAATGACCCCGCTGACGAGTAAAGTGTGTAGCACCTGGTCGATGTGCCCGCGGATAAGTTTCTCCGCCAGAGCCTTCATGACGAGCAGCTCGACCTCCTCCAGCGGCAGGCGCGCTTCGCGAGCGATCTCCGCGAACGTTAGCTTGCGTTGTTCCATCGTGCGGTTGAACGCCATCTGAAAATTTACAGCTCGTATACATTTTAAGTAAACACTCGCTATTCCGGCGAACTTTGTACCGTCCGCTTTTAGGGGTGTGAAAAATAGATGTCCGATTCTCGAGACCAACTCGATATACATACAAAATTTCATGACAATTGGTAAAGCGGTTTCGGAGTTTAACTACAAAAACACCGCAACATGAGAATTTCACAGACAGACACCTGCTTTTGAATAATAATACTAACGGACATGATACGGGTTAACGGGTACGGATACGGGTTTGAGGGTTGATGAGATAACGTTATCGTTTTCAAACATGTTGCCCTTTTCAGGAATCAAACCCGAAACCACTCTTAAAGTCTGACACCGACCATAGATTGTTGGGCGTTGAATACAATATACTTTAAGCACTTAATTAAATGAACTTGTAAAATATTACAAAGTTGATTTAATTAAGTGCTTTAATTTAATAATGTTACCTCCATGAGACACAGTATAGCGATCTTCTGTCGCAGCTGACGATCCGCGCGTTGGAGGTCAGGATGAGGAGCCGACGCCCTGGAGGATAGGATGACGCTTTTAATATTACAATTGGTAAAACTAGGTGGCGCTGTTCAAATATTAAATCGCGCAAATTATTTAGTTTACGAAATTTACGAACGCCAAATAGTTCTTAACTACTACTTACCTTTATTGACTACTTACTAGTCAATAAAGGTGAGGACACACTATGGTTATTTAATCGAATCTTGAGTTCATATTCATGGGCCGGGTTGAGTCTCGAGATCAATTGCCTTGGTCCAATTTGGTTCAACTTATTTTGATTTAAATCGCAATATATACTTATTTGGATTCTCAAGTTCCTTCAAATGTGTAATTTTGTATATACTACATAAATAATCATTTTCCGATGTGACGTCACCCGACCTAAGTCATCGCACAACTATACATCTAACGGTTTATTTATAGCTTAAAAAACATAAAATATTTGTTGTAAGCGATTCCTTTAGCTCCATATATTTATTTATAATATAATACAATAAATAAATATCATCACGCCTATATTCCAGAAAAGGTTAAGGTTGTGGGTACATATGCACCCACAATAAGAGCCAATGATGTTAGATCCCATGATGTGACAGGCAGCAAGTCCGTCGCCATAACGGGCACAAATCCAAACTCGGATAGCGTTGTTTTCAGAAAAAAAAAAGAATATAAGAAATTACCCTACCCAGGAATCGAACCGAGGCAATATAAGTATTTAAAACATATAGGTATCGCAAAGTACCTCGTGTGAAGACATGTATGTTTTTGGATGTTGTGATGTTGGCATTAAACAGCGAACAAGAACTCGGGCCTCCCGATATTAAAAGACATTAAAAATAAAACGTGATATAGATGTTGTAGGTGCGTCCCCGTGGTGTGGTCGGTCCATTAGACCTCATATGCATGTATATGTATATAATATGTATAAATAGGCTCATCCGTGTAGTTAGTGTATGTCGCACCGTATGGTGTCGAAGGCCCGGACGTCCCCGGCGGCGACGGCGCGCACGAGGTCGCAGGCCCAGGCGTCGGGCGTGCCGCGCAGCGAGTCCAGGATGGGGTGCGCCAGCAGCTCGCCCAGGTCGTACACCTGCGGCGCCAGCACGGCCGCCAGCGCCAGCCGCAGCGCCGTCGCGCGCCGCTCGTCCGCCGGCAGCTGCGCCCCGCCCCCCGCGCACCCCACGTGCCGCAGCGCCGCGCGGTAGTAGCGCGCCAGCGGCCCGCGCACCCTGACGCCCGCACACAAGTATACCCATAAAGCTAAAGGACTCCAACACGTGTCTCGAATATGCAGTATTCCTTACTCTTTCTAAACTGGCCAACCTCTCTGTCGGTTTTCCTATCAAGAAGATAAAAGATAGGACTTCCATAGATCAGTAACCAAGCAATCACTGTTAATTTTCAATAATTGATAAAAAATATCTTAGCAATAAAACTATAGTAATCCTATCTCTAACTGTAGATAAGTTATTGAAAACGGCCATAAATAAAAAAATATCGGCCTTAATAGAGTGAGGTAGCCGACCTTATTAGAATGTAATAGAGGTTATTAAGATAGTAAGGATTATTTATAAAGATAAGTCACTTTTAGCTTAAACCGTGGCACTCCATTTCCAAATAGAATAGACAATAATATAAATTTACAGATTAGACAATTGGAAAATTAAAGCAGTTTCAAAAAATTGTCTACCTTACCATGTATACCTACACAATTCAAAAATTTACCACTGAATTGGAAACCGAACACTCCCAGAGAAAATCACTAGATACTTGCTTATCTTTCACCACATTAATTACCCTCTTCATTTAAACACGTCCGTTTTGGACTCACTTACATGTAAAACTCGGAAGCCAGTTTGTAGAACCGTCCGTGGACTGGAGTGACTCCGTCAGCATCCTCTAGTGACTCCTCCAACTGATCAATAATCCGCTCGGCCGCATCAAGGTCGTTAAGGTGTTGGAGATATATCTGACCCTGGAGCACCTGGAATGTAACAAAAATATATTATAATACTAGTAGTTTTTTGATGTGTGATGATGAAGTAAAAAGGTAGTCCAACATTAGTCCCTCTAGCAATAACTATTAACTATAGCTAATAGATATAGCTGAGAAGACAATTACCAATTTTAGGCAAGAGTTTATACTAATTAATATACCCTATACTATATAACGATCAGCTGTTCCTCTGTCACCAGGCTATACCTCATGAACCGAGATAGCTAAATAGATGAAATTGTCATATACAAACAGGATAAAGTAAAAATTTAAGATGGCTCCCTTCCAACAAATCTGATTTTTGACCATATATTGATTTAACATGTATTAAACCATAGAATATTTCTTATTTAATTACTTTTTTTAAAACTAATGACAATACTTTAAAAAGGATTATTACAAGCTGTTAACTAATTATAAACTAATAAAATATTCAATAAGTGTTTTGGTGCATTTTAGGATTCCGTGCAGTACTATGGACTAGTTATTTTTAATACTCCTACAGTGTGAGTATGAAATGACTTAAATCAATAACTAAAAATTAAAAACCAAAAGTCTTTTATCTAAAGGCACTAAAAAGAATAAAATAAATTGACCAAAGCCACTTCCAATAAAAACATAGTAGTCATTAGTATTGAAACTGAATATTGAGTAGTTTTATTTTTAGACAATATTAAATGTGTGAACACACCTTACAAAGAGTGAGAGCTTCATCATTCATTTTCACCTTATTCTCCACTTTTTCCAAGAAAGCAATGGCTTCTTTCTTGTCTGTGTATTGCTGGACCACAACTGCTATGATCTCCACCAGAGAGAGAGGGTTGATCCTGTGGGGACAAGTAATTTCTTTGAGTAAAGATTGTCTTATTTAAATGGCTTTAGGTTTATTCACTAACCTTTATTAATAAAAATATCTAACATAACAAAAATTAATCACATTACACACAGAACTTTATATCGCCAAATATTATTGGAGAAATCACAGTTGGAGTGATTTAAAAGATAGTTTTTTTTTTAATAAATTGACAGAGGTCAAACGGTTCTGGGAATACATTCTCACGCAATTGTGAAATTCACTAGGATTTTTAAGGATGCAAAAAAATACACATTCTAAGACCCCTAAGTTTCTATAGATGGTTAAAGCATAAAACAAAGTAAGTAAAAGCTTTTATATAAGCAAAGATTATTGTTTTTCTTATAATTCATTTTTAATACACATGAGATCTTATATTGTCAGCTAAGTTGCCTATGATTTTGTGAATATGGGTTACCTTTGATCCTTTATATGTGAGTAGGACTCACGCACAAAGGATCCTATACCATTATCTATTAACAGTAAAAAAATTACATTTGTTGTATGGGAACCTCCTTAAATATATTTTTTTAAAGTATATTATGAGTATATTATGTATAATCAAACATTTCCTGAATATTTCAAGCATCTACTGCTATTACATCTGTTGCTGTTATTAATAGTGAGCAAAAAATCACATTTATTGCATAGAAGCTCCCTAACATATTTATTTAATTGCTTTTTAGTATATATTGTTATAGGGAAAACTGTTGTGAAAATTTCAACTGCTCTACTATCACAGTTTATGAGATAAAACCTGGTATGGCCACTAAAAGTCTTAGTAAAAGGGTCCCATTTTTTTGCTTTATGTAAGGAACACTAAAAATGAATGTTAGGTATATAATAAGACTAACGTTTTCTTTTAAGTCCCGCCGTCCCAGTTTCCCATTACTTACACACTAATATATAGAAAGAATAATTAAGTAAGACAGAGTTGTTAAAATGTATCAAGTACAAAAAGTATGACTAACTTGTTTTCAAACGTCGTGATGAAGTTGTTGTACAATTGGATCAAGTTGTCGTCCTTTTGAAGGTTTGGGTGGTTTACGAAGTCTTGTAATTTCAGCGTTAATTGATGCCATAGTCTGAAAAACAAAAGAAATTGTTATGTATACAAAATTCAAACCAGACATTGAGACATGTGAGAGACTTACTTTTTATTATACAGTTCTTCTAGTTTAGCCCAATCAGCCGCTAATTCCGGCTCAGCAGTTTGTTTCTTTGAAAGATAATCATTAACATCGATAACTGCAAACTTTACCGTAGCAGAAGCCATGTTTCAAAATTTTCTGCGTAATGATCTGAAGTTCGTCAACAAAATGTTATCTGTCACCACACGATGACCACAGTCCAAAAATTACGCTTAATGCACAGACAAAATATAAACAACCAGTGTGAAGTTGCACAAAATAACGACATCTAGTGCTAAGGAGACAAAAAATGTTCTGGTTATCGTTATAGTTATTCCACACTAGATGTCAGTAGTAATAAAACTAGAGCTAATCCAACCTGTATAGCTTTTTAATTTTAAATCATAATTGGATGAGACTAGAATTAAGATATACACATTTTTCAGTTTCTTTATATTAAAAGGTAAGTAATATATAACGCAGCGTAGATCTAAGGTTAAAGCTTCGAAGTTAAATATATACCTATTTCAATTATCTTATACCGAAAGATTTCTTAAAAAATAAGGGTTTAAATGTAAAACAAAACTATTAGGTGGGTACTGTCTCAGTTGAAGTTTGATCCGGTTATTTAGACTAAAAACATTTATTAGATTATCTGATAAACATAATCAGTTGGGGTTATGAATATACCGTGCAATCAGTGGCATAACTACAGGGTATCAAGTCAGCAAAATGCCATTAGCCCCCGGTCAGAGCAGAATTCTAACTCCCAATATTTTATCATTACACATTTAGTAAAAAAGCAGTTCCTTCCTATAAATTTGCCACGGGCCACAAACGTTATTATTACGCCACTGCGTGCAATAAAACTAAGTATTTCGACTCTCTTTTTTTTAAATGAAAGCCTTAGCTTAACACTAGCCTATTCACTATTAGTTTAAGGCAGCTAAGTTGTATTTCTCCGGAAACACTTCTTTTGGTAGACATTTCCAGTCCTTAGCGGTGCGAATGATGAAAGACGAGGTTAACCTCTTATTCCTAGTTCATGGAACGTCCTCTAAGTATGTTTCCGTTCGCCTAGTGTTATGGTGACGAAAAGGGGCTGGTGAAATCAAGCCATGAAACTCTTGTGTACACTCACCGAATCAGCCACTCGATGTTCAAGACTTAACAGCTGAGTCAAATAACTCATCGTTTATCAGCCTACTGGCTCGCCTATCAACATTCTCAAACTGGTATTTTCTACTAGATAGTAGAAGTCAATTTTAAATTCCTGCCTATAATAACATTAGTACTCGCAGCTGTTGTGTTCCAATAAAAAGCGCAAGATGGACGGTAAATTACATAGCCAACGCGGCAGGTAAACGTTTGCCAAATCTCTACACGTTAGCGTAGGAATGAATACCGGACAAATAATTTTTGAGTTAATAACAGTTGCAAGATGTATATTAAATTTTGTTAAAAATACATATAAAAGTGGGTAATCTATAGTAGAAATAAATAAAATTGGAGTGTCTGTATATAATATTAAAATAACAGCTTTTTGCTAAATGCATAATATGTATCTTTACAAGATACATATACCAAAATAATATTTTTTAGAATTTTTATCAGTTTGTATCTCTGTCTATATCTGAAACGGCTGGAGTGTTTTGACGGGACTTTCACTGGCAGACAGCTACGTTCCTTATTACTCCAGCGGTCTGGCAGTGAAAGTCCTGTCGAAATCGGTCCAGCCGTTTTAGATATTAGCGGCTACAAAAAGATAGACTAACAGACAGACTGACAAAGCTGGACCGATTTTGACGGGACTTTCAGTGGTAGACAGTTAATTAATAAGGAACGGCTTAGGCTACTTTCATTTTACAAATATGTATAAAAAAATTAAATAAAACCGCTGACAAAGTCGCGGGCACAGCTCGTGTTACATAGAAAAGCAAGTGCAAAATTTAGTATTGCTATATAAAAAAATTATAAGTCTGTAAACTATTTTCTATCTGAAAAACTGATAATATATTAAAGTCTATAATATATCTATACCTACCATTTTGTTATACTCTTTTTTCATTTTAGACGTTTGAATGAATATAAACAAAAACTTGAGTCACCCTTATTACATCAGCTATCAGCTGTCAGTGAAAATTCCGTCAAAATTGGTCCAGCTTTCCGAGCCGTTCCAGAGATTTGTTGGAACAAACAGACAGACAGAAATTCTAAAAAAATGTTATTTTGGTATAATATGTAATGTGTATAAATTTAATTAGTTAAAAAACGGTTATTTTAATGTTACAAACAGACACTGTAATTTTATTTATTCGTAAAGTTAAATGCCTTTGTCTTACCCTTTTTATGTTAGTTTTTAAAATGTTTTGACAATTCCAAATATAATTAAAATCGGTTCAGCCGTTTTTAAGTAAGTAGTAGGTACCTACATGACCAATTTTGTCCGCCTGCCAATACCGTCCGTAACGCGGTTTTTTAATTTTATAAAGAGACACTTTAATTTTATTAATTTCTATAGATTTGTTTTCTGAGTTTTAATAAAAACTTTGTAAAAAAGAGTTCAGTCGTAGAATAAGTCATCCAAACAAAAAGTCATAATATATGTGACTAATGATTATGCTTAGTCATAATATATATCTGATTTTGTTAAACCATGTGGAAGGAATGAAAGATTGACAAAACTGATATACCTACAATGCGAAAAGTCGACGACTTTAGTACCTACTCGGGGAGACCTAGGTTGATATTCCATCATCAAATTGCTCGTGTATTATCTAAGGGTGGTGTTAAGAGCCTCCGAAACCTGAGTGTTTGTATGAAGAGAGTAATTAATGTGGAAGAAGCTAGGTAAATGTAGGGATTGTGATACATTTGATGCTCTCTGCCTACCTCGTAAGGGAATTAGCGCGATAATATATATGTATGTTAAACTATATTTAACGGGCTTTACCCGAGCGACGTCACAATCTTCCATCTATTGATATCACCGTTTCCGCTGGACAGATTTTGATGAAACACTGTAAATTTTATTTTTGAATGATGAGGAATGCATTTGTGCTTTACTTTTTCTGTCATGCGGTTCTAAACAGATAAATATTGTGTTGGTTTCAGAAGCGGCATAGTAACCTACCTCAATGACAAATGTTGTAATGTGTTCCATGCATACCACAGCTCTTGAACGGTTTTACACCGTATAATAACTAGCCGAAACGGCTAACCTTTTGCCATATAAATACTAGAAATAAGAAGTAAAGTTTAGAGTTTAACATTTCGGGTGATATGTATTTTTAATACCGCATCAAATAAAAATCAAAATAGATAAGTTAAAATATATATAGTTAAGTTAGATCGCCCTTATCATTCAGAGTAGTGATGAGAAAATCAAGACCATGCCCAGTGTTCAGTCTTGGTCTTGGCGTTGGTCTTGGTCTCGGTCTTGTTTATTCAGTTTTGATCTTTGTCTTGCAATTAGCTGTTAACGATCGTTTTTCAAAAAAATAAAGTCTATTAAATTAAATTACTCTTAATTCTCTTGTTAAAAAATTGTTAAAAAATTGTTAAAACGTTATTTTTATCTAAATAACAATTATTCTAAAACGGTACAGGTGTCGCCTGTAAAGACCGTTAGCCACGTGGGGTCC